>JARFJB010000643.1:2430000-2468470 GCA_036346205.1 Vesta saturnalis | reverse complement strand
AATACATTACAGTTTCCCAATCGGAGACCCCCACTTCCTACATTAAACTTTAACCAGAGTCACTTGTCGTAAAATGGAGTATTAGAGAGAGATTATGTTATAGTCACAGGTGAAACCTTGAAAAGTAGCATTAACTGTACTTCTTATTTTTCAAGTCGGTTGGTATCTAAACAGAGAACCAAATCAAGTAAGTATCAATATCTAACATTAAACCGATGTATCGAAGAATAATTTACCTGCAGTATTAGAATTGTGTCAAATATACGTTGGAACCAGAGCATTATAGGCAAGTCTCACGGTATAAGTCCATATCTAAATCAAACCAAATAAAGATTAAAAGCTAAGGATATCTACCAGTGAATTGATTTATCTGGTGATATCGAAAGGCACCCTTCAGCACGAAAATTTTGCCTTGATTTCTTTTATAAATTATTAAATATAGCGTATTCTTAGACTTTAAACGAACGTATGTTACAGGTTACGGACCACAGTTTATATTAAAGCAAATTTATAGACAGTATTACTAAATATGTATAAATAAATACATAGAATAAAAAATAATAGTATAAGAAACTCGTTTCATAAGATATTTATAGCACTCGTCCATTAGCAGCTTTACACGTGCGATGGAAGTATGTTTTGTGCAACTTGGTTCTTTACTATGAACTAATGTATTCGATTATCGCCATAACAAGTTAATAATAATTTCCAAGGTCATACTTAAACCGATTCATCCATATGTGATTATACTTCTAGTTCGAAATGCTGGAGAAGTTAAAGGCCACTTTTTTTAGAGTGACTTACATTCAACAAGCTTTTGATGTAAGTAGAAAACATTCTACAAACCACTGTAAAATAGAGAAATTATTCCCGAATGCGTTCATAAGAGTAAGAAAACGCAGAATCCTGCGATTGCGACACGCAAATTGTAACGCCACTATTCACTTGGTAAATAACGAGTTATTAGGGATTATTTTCGTATTATACTGGGTGGGCAATTAGTGGATGGATGGAAGATAACAGCTTTATTTGAGTAGATAGAAAAAAATAAATGCAAAAGTTGTGCGGAAATACCAAATGCACATTATAAAATTACTTTTACTTGTACAGGGTAACTCACAAAAGCGTGGAAACACAAGTGTACATAGTTTAAATGACGCACCCTTTATATTTTTACATTTTTGGATTATATGATTAATTTTAAGCTGCTTTATGTAATATGTTTTACACATATCTTCAGTGGTTCTCGAAATAGTGGACGTATAATGTTCAAACAAGGTCCAGCCATCTACATATTACTGTAGATTTTACATAAGCTATAGTCTTGAGCCATAACCTCAATACTTTAAGTCATGTTTATTTATGCTATACAGGGTGATAAAATCATGCGAATTGTTAACGGTTCTCGAAGGATTTAAATGGAACACCCTGTATATTATGCACTAATTGGATAGTCTTGTACAAGAGCTTTCCAATGATACCACTGAGCTTAAATTTTGTAGTCTTTATAATTTAAGTTAAAAATATAAAATATTGTAATTTTTAAATAATGTGTATTTTCTCCACATTATTGCTATTATAGTTATTATAGTTGCAGTATTTTATAACTCTTTGTACAAGCTCTGAAATTATATGACATTTTCTAGTTTTCAATTTCATGTTTTAGTAATAATTAATTTCGGTTAAACAAAATATTTACGTTTGGCATTAGCCAGAGGAGGCTTTAACGTTAACACAAGCTAAAAGAAAACAAAAACAAATAACTTGGCATTGTCTTTTATATAATTAAGTGTGTTACGCGTTTAAGTGCGTTAATATTTTTTTGACCAAAAACGAATTATCCGCATGACTTTTATTTTCGGGGACTGCCAAAAAATTATTTATTAGCTAGCAAGGTATCCAAATAAAGGCGCAAGTCAGGTACAGGAATCATTTGCTGGTCTGTTGGAACGTTTCTAACCGACTGGAAATGTGCATATGAAAAACGTGAATGAACAAAAGCTGTAATAAATTAAGAAAATTAGTCCCATGTCATGACAGCACTAATTGAAAATCCTAGTATTAGTGTTCGTAAATTAAATAATAACTTGAAAATCCGCCGAACATCTTCAAACGATTCTCAAGAGGCATAAGTTCCATCCCTACCACATTCAGTTTCACCAAGAACTGTTGAATGTTACACTTCTGGAAAAGCTATTGTTTTTTTGGCCTTTTAAAATGCGGGACTGTAAACAAACGCAATCTCCATTATTATGCAGATCACAACCCACATCGTTTACTAAATAAGTGACCTCTTATCGTATGGGCAAGAATTTTAGACTATTATCTGATTGGAGCATAGTTCTTAGACCATTTAAGTGGAGACATATACTATAATTTTCTAAATAACCGATTAGTTGGACTTTTACGAAACGTTCCACCTAACATTGTGCGAGACCGAGAAATGTGGTCCCAGCAAGACGGAATTCCTACTCATTTTGGTAGAGATGGATAGGACGTGGAGGTACGATTAACTGGCCTGCTCAACCGACAGACCGTACACTCCTTGATGTTTATTCTAAGGATATGTAAAGGAAATTGTTTTAATTAAACTTTTATTAGGTCCAAGTTTTTGCATAAAGTTTTCAGTTATTTATTATTTTATAAAGAACCATCAAGTTCTGCAACAATAATAATACTCTATAAAATTCTCAAAACAATTACATTTTTATTTTTTGACTTAATTACTGGAAGACCATAAAATTTTAGCCCAGCAAATATCGTATCACTTGAAAACTCTTGCAAAAGGGCTAACCCATTAGTTCATAATATACAGGGTGTTCCATTTAAAATTTTCGAGAAAAGTAAAAATTCGCATAATGTTATCACCCTGTATAGCATAAAGAAACATGACTAAAGTGGGGTACAGCTATACCTCAGGACTGTGGAATTATACCCATGTAAAGAAGAATCATAAAAGACTAATACGTACGTGGAATTGGTGTCTTGAACTTGACCTTGTTTGAACACTGTTCGTCCATTATTGCAACAACTACCGAAGATAGGTATACGGAATGTTACACAAGGTCACTTTAAAATTAATCATATCAAAAAATATAGAGGGTTTGTCATTCAAGAAAATTTAAGTGTTAGTCTTTTGTGAGCCATTCTGTATAAGTAAAAATAATTTTAAAAGGTGCGCCTGATACTTCCCCACAATTTTGGATTTTTAAATATGTGAAATAAGAAAAAAAAAACGATTAAAGTAAAGCATTCACTGGCTTCCACTTTCTACTAACAGGCCTAGGTCACGCATCATTAGACTAATTATGAATTACATACTAATTCATTTATATTTCAGATCACCACGCAGACAAAAATCTACAATATGTCTGTGAAAATTGTGGCCGTGCGTACAAATATATTCAATCACTTCGACTGCATATAAGAAAGGAGTGTGGGAAGGAACCAAAATATTTTTGCAAGATGGAGGATTGCACGTATAAAAGCAAGCGAAAAGGAAATTTGAAATATCACATTATGAGAGTGCACGGTGTAACGTCAAATCGTGTTTATAATTACATGTATGAAAATTTAGAATAAATTAATCACGTACCGCTATAAATTCTTTAAATTGCTTATTTTTCCAAGTTTCAAGGCTTTGTTAAGAAACAAAATCATTATAACAAAATTAAGTGTGTATTCTGATTTTATTTTGAACTTATTTTCAGTTATACAGGGTGAGCTAAGAAATCGTGAATTAATCTTCTTGCTTCAAATTAACTGAGATTATCGTGGACCGTTTGGCATATTTCGTACTCTTATTGTTTCAGTGAAGCATTGTTCGAATCGAGTAAATTTATATATCACGTTTTCTGTGTATATTTTGCGAAACGTGGATAATGTTACGCCACGGGTATTTGTAACTTGCCATATAATGTTGTTAAAAATATTTGAACATAGAATAAAAAGATATGTCTGTATGTAGAATTATTTTTAAAGTTAAAAGTAAATAAAATATAAGAACTATGCACACGCTCATGGATTGTTTCGCTGGTTACTTCATATGTGAACTACAAATGTTAAACAGCGCAACTGATTAGAATAAAGAATTCATTTACGCTTGATTGTATAGTAAACTTATCAAATAAGTTTTCGTTATGTTAAGGCACAAATAGTATTGATTAACGGGTTATATATTTTGAGAATATAATTCACATGTCACATGGTACATTTTTGATTACTTTCATTGGTTAAAATACAAAAACAAAATATAAAAAAATATATTTTCTAGTAACATTCATTATATTCTCTTATCAAATATAACACGTGTTATGATTAATAATCGATGATACAACTCGTTAAAACCTTTGGAAAATTGAACGAGTGCGAAGCACGAGTTCAATTTTCAACGGTTTTAACTCGAGCTATCATCGATGATAATGATAACACTAGTTATATTATCCCCGAAAATAACTTAGTTTCAAATTGTATGCAGAAAGAAGTAAAAAGACTTACTTTTTTTTAGTAATATTACTTACATTGTAAATTTGAGTATAAAGTACTGGAGTATTAAAATTACGTATAGATTGAATCGCTAAATGAGTTTTCCTTCGTAAAAATAAAATTTTAGCGAATTTGGAAAGCTTTAGGGAGTTGTGGTGGTCAAATAACGCAATTTTTTTAATTTTGTGCAAAATTTAATCACCTGCTCGGTTAAGCAATGTATGCTACTAATTAGGATTTTAATGTACCACTAAGTGAATTTTATAATCTAAAACGGCGTCTCGGGAAAGGTTCGGGAAGTTTGTGTAATGTAAGAATATGGCATACTTTATGGATCGGTGTTCAGTGTCCATCCGAATTAAAGGTATTCAAACTATGTTATCGGTTTCAAAATTACGATAAACTAGGACTTTCAAATGTGGAGGTTGTTACGGTAGAAAATGGCAGAACAGGGTAACAGATAAAATAAGGGATGCCGGAGCTCAGTGGTCCGGGGTGGGTATAATATTAACCTAAAATTTGCGTGCTTTAAGATAGCTTGTCATACATATGTCACATTAGGGGGTTTGTCATAACCGAAAGGGCGCCAGAGCATTTGAAATTAACACAATCGGGGTTGAAATACCTAATTACGATGGTTCACAGCTCGTCTAAATTGTCAAATAACTCGTTTATCGTAATCACAAGTAGATTCAAGGACCTGCAGGTATTGCCTACAAAATATTATTCGCACGTATTTGCAAAATAATTGCGTGGTACAAGACGGCTTCTGATCTGATAGTTTTAATTGTTACGTTACGTTACTTATTAAAACTAACTTTAAATGAAATTATATTAACCAAATTAAAATAACTAAACTGCTAGAAGAATCAAATTCTCTCTCAAATTGTTACGTTACTATCCAAAATGAATATTCGCCCTTCGTCACTACGTAGTTGTGTAATTCAACAAACTTCGATGATAATAACTCAAAATAGTAGATATTTGCATATCACAAATCTCCTCCTTATAAATTTCGTAATAATATAAGTTATACGGTAGATAAAGGAAGGGGTCACAGTTTGTTACACATCAAATTAAAATACTTCTAGTTCATTAACCCGTTCATATATTGTAAAAAACACAGCTGTTCGGTGTGATAACACCGTGCTACACAAAAAAATAAACACAATAAGGTTATAAATTATATAAGAGCCATGAAATGTAGGATGCTTTTGCAAGACCAACTTAATTGTAATTATTTTCAAAAGGTTTAGGACGTCGTCAAATTTAATAGCACAACTCAAATATTATATGCACAGGGTAAAATAATCAATGTATAATGTAACACAATTAAGCCGCGTATGGATGTGTTTTATAAACTGAATGGTTCAAATACGCTTACTAAAAAAACATTCATCCGTTCGATACATGCAATAATAAAAAAAAAACACTTTTATTCGGACCATTAACAGCAAATGAACGATAGTCTTTACTTTAATTCTCAATCAAACAACAGCGACCTTCCTGAACTATCGCCATTTCTTTATACCGCAGAGCGGCATGTCTCTGAAGATGTTCTCCAGCTTACGGAACAGATCTGACCTACGGCTTTACTTATCTCTGTAGCGACAATCGAATGCTTTTCAATGAATACACCGCAACGTGTGCGAAAGTTATTTAAATCAAAACCAACTGTTTGATTTCGGTACCTTTAAGAGATGAACTTTATAATTACACAAACTAAATTAAGCGGTGTATTTACAGCGAGTTTACTAGTTACTAGCGAGCCGTGAGCCTGAATATCTTAATGTTTAGGAATGTTTAATCACGCGCTGGTTGAATCTATTCCATATCCCTCAACAGGGTTGATGGGGAAAACTGCCCCTAACGGAAGTTCTCTTAGCACGGATTTTGATGACACCATTCCCATTTGAACGCTCACGCAATTTGTACTTCCACCAGTAGCAGTAACTGGAACTAACAACTACATCCAAACTAGGACTGATGCACAAATATTTCACTTCTCGTTTCTTTTTAACTATTCTACCGATATAATTCATGCAGCAGCTAATGCAGACTCTAAATTAAAGCAGCTGCCACGTAGATTGACTGCGATAGAAACATTGATAGATAGTTATAATGACACTCATTTTCAAATATTAAATATTGATGACCCTGAAAGTATAGACAAGCATATAGAGGAGTTAGATACATTTGAAGTTTAATTTTATGAAATCGTCATTAATGCTTCTGAACTATTAAAAAAATTGATTCAGGAAATTACTTTAGCAGAAGATATTAATAGTATACATTCGCAATCAGGCAGTACATCACGATTAGGCCTACCTATTTTTTTTGGTAAATTTGAGGAATGGCTTCCGTTTTTTGAAAAATTTAATTCATTAATACATTTAAATAACAATATTCAGCGGTTTCACTAATTAAAATCGTGTTTAAATGTTGATGCTGAGGCTGAGTTATGCAATCTCAAAGTTTCCTCAGGCAATTATAAATTAACTTGGGATATTTTGACTGAGTGGTTTCAGAATAACAAACTAATCATTCACAATCATGTTCGCGCATTGTTGCAAATACCATTTATGAGTAAGGAATCTTTACCAGCTACCAGAAGATTATTAGATGATTTAAATAAAAATATACGCGTTCTCAAAACGTATAATATCACCAAAGAAATCCGTGATTTAAAAACATTTATGAAATTTTTATTTGATCGATCCCAGTTGTTAGAAACATTGCATATTGGCAAAGAAAACGAAAAATTCGTATAGAGTGCAGCATAAAAAAAACATTTCCATCAAATAAAAATAAAAATTTTTCATCAAAATCCTTTGCTGCTATAAATAATCAATCATACCCCAAGATAAGATGTTTCTTTGTAATGAAGACATGTAATATCTTATTGTGAGAAATTTCTAGCTCTATCAATTTGTAATGAAGCACATGTAATATCTTATTGTGAGAAATTTCTAATTCTATCAATTCGTGCTAGAACGTATCAAATTAATAAATTAAAATTGTTCTAACTGTTTTCGATCCAATCACTTTTTAGCAGCAAATGTACCGCAAGTTGTTGCTGAAAATGTGGTAAAAAACGTAATACCTTATTACATCCAGATACGTTTTCATTGTCAAATAATACTTCTGCCTCAAGTTCAATTAACAATGAATAACCCAGTACAGAAAATAGTAATCAACCAAATAACACTGATACAAGGTCAACAAATCACAACGTTACCGTTGTGCAATGTTTACATAGCAGTAATTCTACAGTACTACTTTCAGTGGCAAATTTTAGATAAATTCGGTAATGAACATGAGGCACGAGTGTTGCTCGATTCCCGGATAACAATCTAATTGTTTGACAAATTACAATTGACTAAACAAAAAATTAATATTCCAATATCAGGTCTAAATCAAAGCACAAGTTCTAAGGAAATGACTAAATCAACCATTAAGTCAAATTTTAATAGCTTTCAAATACAAATCACATTTTTAGTAATTGACAACGTTGCACAGCAATTACCGGTAATAAAGCTGAATTTTGTCCAATGTAGTTATGCCAAACAACATAGCACTTGCAGATAAATACTTTAACATACCAGGTAAAGTAGATATATTATTGGGTGTTGCTCATTTTTATGATTTGTGTATTGGTCAAATTAAGCTGGGAAATAATCAATCATCCAAAAAACAAAGCTAGGTTGGATTGTTTCTGGTCCAGTTTTGTCTAATGGACAAAGAAACTCAAAGACAACTGTGTGTAATTTTTCTATTCAACCGATACAAGAACAATTGCAACATTTTTGGGAATTAGAAAATTATGAGCATGAAAAAAGAAACTTGTAGAGAAGAGCAAGAATACGAAGAAGAGTTTAACAGATGCCTAGAAAAGGATAGTAAAGGAAGATAGATTAGACATAGTGTCTAAAGGACAACATTGAAAATCTTGGAGATTCCTATGAAACACTATTAAACAGATTTTTGAAGTTAGAGAAACAATTATCAAATAATAAAGAAATTAAAGATCAATATATGAAATTTATTGATGAATACCAAATATTAGGTCATATGACTGAAGTTTCAGGGAACAAAGAACAAAATCAAACATGTATACCTCATCACGGGGTTTTGAAAAGGGACAGTTTAACCACCAAATTGAGAGTAGTTTTCGATGGTTCATCTAGGACAACACCAGGTATATCTCTGAGTGACAAGTTTAAGGTCGGTCCCGCACTTCAAGATAATTTGTTTTTAATTTTATTGTGATTCAGGAAGGATAATATTGTATTGTCAGCTGGCATAGAGAAGATGTACCGTCTGGTATTAGTCAAGGATAACCATAAGGATACTATGGAGATCAGAACCTGAAGAAGACATAAAATTATTCAGACTTAATACTGTGACCTACGGAACGGCAAGTGCTTCTTACTTGGCAATCAAATGCATCGATCAGAACACGATTTTGGCCTATTGGCGGCAAAAACTTAATTAAAGGAATTTTTCGAAAATGTTTAATTTGTTTTCGTACGACTCGGGCTCGAAGGACCATAATTATGTAGGATAAAACCTTATTTCTAGATATAAAAAATGTATGTATTAATGAATATAATTAAAATAAACAGAAAAGATATGTGAGTACACTCTATAGGCAACCTTTAACATTTTCGTAAAAATGATATGTGGTGGAGGAATAATAATTACGTGAATACTATGTGGTATGAAAAATAAATCTAAACCACGTTCTTTCCGATAGAGAGCAATACTGTACAGCCACATTATACTAAATAAGTAATAAACTAAACTCCAATTGAGTAATTTTGTGTAGGCCTCCTTTAGTAAACATATCCAACTATTCCAATAAAACTGTATATTATAATAATCCACATACTTATTACTGAACGATATGCAATAAAACAAAAAGTGATTTTTGTACAAATTTTATAACTTAATGTTAAAACATTTTTTTTTAGGTGGCAAGAAAAGATTTTCATGCTTGGAATGCCGTAAAGTATACTTGCACAAAAAGGATTTATTAAGGCATACGCGTTACCAATGTGGGTTTGGTAGCCATTTTAAATGTGAAGTTTGTCAAAAATCTTATCGACAGAAATGGTATTTAAAGGTGCACCAGAACAAAATGCATCCGGAGATGACCTCTAATGTGTAATCAAATGCGTATATAACTTCTAACTGTACTGTATTTTAAAAATTAAAAATTAAATAAATAAGATGTATCTCTTTGTGATTTTTAACATGCATTTATTTTATTTCGACAAGGTTTCGAAAGGCTTTTTGGATATTGTAATAAATAGTTATCTACGAATAGGTAGCTTGTTCGGAAAAGATTACTTGATGATGCTTTTGATGAGTGGAAACGCCCTTATGAATTATGAGTTGAAATAAATGTACATTTGCAGAATAAATTGCTTTGGTAGTTTTTTTTCAAAAATGTTTCATAAAAAAAGAAATATTGGAAAATGTGAAGAATGAGTGTCGAAACGTCGAATTATCATTAAGTGTTATACATCGTTGGATTTAGAATAAAAAGAAGAATCATTTTATACCGCCCCATATGAAAAAATAAAGTTGATGATGTTCTCTAATCGACGAAAAGTCGGATTAATTTTTTCTGCACCAATCAATAGAGGATAAAAAGTGGGAATGGCAAAGTGTAATTTATTTTTTTATATCTGTTCAAATAAAAAGATATAGCTAAAATAAAAATTGTCGATTTTCAGTTTTTTCGAATATTTTGAAAAATATTTGAGATAGCCTTGTTTTCAGAATGGCATTTTAGTGGGCTCAAAATTCTAAAATTTTCAATTTAACCGTCTTTCTATCTCTTATAGTTTCCAAGATAGCAATACTGCACAGACCAATTTTGGACACACTATATATATATATATATATATATATATATATATATATATATATATATATATATATATATATATATATATAGGATGCCACCACCAACAGGACGTCTTTTGTATCTAGGCAATACGTTTTTCAAATTTATTTTCAGGGGGTTAAGTATGCCAGTAGTGAACACATTTAAAATTATTTTCATACGTACTGGGTGTTCCAGAAAAGCGTGGCTTATCAAACTTATTCAACAAACTTCGATGATAATAACTCAAATTAGTAGATATTTGCATATCACAAATATCTCCTCCTTAAAAATTTCGTACTAATGTAAATTATACGGTAGATAAAGAAATGGTACCACAGTATGTTAAACGTCAAATTAAAATACTTCTAGTTCATTAACCCGTCCATATATATGGTAAATAAACACAGCTGTTCGGTGTGATAACACCGTGCTACACAAAGAAATAGATACAATAATGACATAAATTGCGTAAGATTCTATGAAATGTGGGATATTCTTGCAAGACCATTAACCCCTTCGTAACCTAGAGCAACTTAATTGTAATTATTTTCAAAACGAAGGTTTAGGACATCGTCAAATTTAATAGCACAACTCAAATATTATATGCACAGGATAAAATAATCAATGTATAATGTAACACAATTACGCCGCGGATGGATGTGTTTTATAAACTGAATGGTTCAAATAGGCTTACTAAAAAACATTCATCCGTTCGATACATACAATAATAAAAACAACAGTGACCTTCCTGAACTATCCTCATTTCTTTATATCGCAGAGCGGCATGTCTCTGAAGATGTTCCCCAGCTTACGGAACGGATCTGACCTACGGCTTTACTTATCTCTGTAGCGACAATCGAATGATTTTTATTGGATACACCGCAACGTGTGCGAAAGTTATTTAAATCAAAACCAACTGTTTGATTTCGGTAGCTTTAAGAGATGAACTTTATAATTACACAAACTAAATTAAGCGGTGTATTTACAGCGAGTTTACTAGTTACTAGCGAGCCGTGAGCCTGAATATCTTAATGTTTAGGAATGTTTAATCACGCGCTGGTTGAATCTATTCCATATCCCTCAACAGGGTTGATGGGGAAAACTGCCCCTAACGGAAGTTCTCTTAGCACGGTTTTGATAACACCATTCCCATTTGAACGCTCACGCAATTTGTACTTCCACCAGTAGCAGTAACTGGAACTAACAACTACATCCAAACTAGGACTGATGCACAAATATTTCACTTCTCGTTTCTTTTTAACTATTCTACCGATATAATTCATGCAGCAGCTAATGCAGACGATGGATTAACTAAATTAAAATGTAAACGAGGCGTCATTAAGGTAACTCTTACTAGGTTTAGAACATTGTTTGATGGTATAACAACTTATAACTCTAAATTAAAGTAGCTGCCACGTAGATTGACTGCGATAGAAACATTGATAGATAGTTATAATGACACTCATTTTCAAATATTAAATATTGATGACCCTGAAAGTATAGACAAGCATATAGAGGAGTTAGATACATTTGAAGTTTAATTTTATGAAATCGTCATTAATGCTTCTGAACTATTAAAAAAATTGATTCAGGAAATTACTTTAGCAGAAGATATTAATAGTATACATTCGCAATCAGGCAGTACATCACGATTAGGCCTACCTATTTTTTTTTTTTGTAAATTTGAGGAATGGCTTCCGTTTTTGAAAAATTTAATTCATTAATACATTTAAATAACAATATTCAGCGGTTTCACTAATTAAAATCGTGTTTAAATGTTGATGCTGAGGCTGAGTTATGCAATCTCAAAGTTTCCTCAGGCAATTATAAATTAACTTGGGATATTTTGACTGAGTGGTTTCAGAATAACAAACTAATCATTCACAATCATGTTCGCGCATTGTTGCAAATACCATTTATGAGTAAGGAATCTTTACCAGCTACCAGAAGATTATTAGATGATTTAAATAAAAATATACGCGTTCTCAAAACGTATAATATCACCAAAGAAATCCGTGATTTAAAAACATTTATGAAATTTTTATTTGATCGATCCCAGTTGTTAGAAACATTGCATATTGGCAAAGAAAACGAAAAATTCGTATAGAGTGCAGCATAAAAAAAACATTTCCATCAAATAAAAATAAAAATTTTTCATCAAAATCCTTTGCTGCTATAAATAATCAATCAGACCCCAAGATAAGATGTTTCTTTTGTAATGAAGCACATGTAATATCTTATTGTGAGAAATTTCTAATTCTATCAATTTGTAATGAAGCACATTAATATCTTATTGTGAGAAATTTCTAGCTCTATCAATTCGTGCTAGAACGTATCAAATTAATAAATTAAAATTGTTCTAACTGTTTTCGATCCAATCACTTTTTAGCAGCAAATGTACCGCAAGTTGTTGCTGAAAATGTGGTAAAAAACGTAATACCTTATTACATCCAGATACGTTTTCATTGTCAAATAATACTTCTGCCTCAAGTTCAATTAACAATGAATAACCCAGTACAGAAAATAGTAATCAACCAAATAACACTGATACAAGGTCAACAAATCACAACGTTACCGTTGTGCAATGTTTACATAGCAGTAATTCTACAGTACTACTTTCAGTGGCAAATTTAGATAAATTCGGTAATGAACATGAGGCACGAGTGTTGCTCGATTCGGATAACAATCTAATTGTTTGACAAATTACAATTGACTAAACAAAATTAATATTCCAATATCAGGTCTAAATCAAAGCACAAGTTCTAAGGAAATGACTAAATCAACCATTAAGTCAAATTTTAATAGCTTTCAAATACAAATCACATTTTTAGTAATTGACAACGTTGCACAGCAATTACCGGTAATAAAGCTGAATTTTGTCCAATATAGTTATGCCAAACAACATAGCACTTGCAGATAAATACTTTAACATACCAGGTAAAGTAGATATATTATTGGTGTTGCTCATTTTATGATTTGTGTATTGGTCAAATTAGCTGGAAATAATCAATCATCCAAAAACAAAGCTAGGTTGGATTGTTTCTGGTCCAGTTTTGTCTAATGGACAAAGAAACTCAAAGACAACTGTGTGTAATTTTCTATTCAACCGATACAAGAACAATTGCAACATTTTTGGGAATTAGAAAATTATGAGCATGAAAAAGAAACTTGTAGAGAAGAGCAAGAATACGAAGAAGAGTTTAACAGATGCCTAGAAAAGGATAGTAAAGGAAGATAGATTAGACATAGTGTCTAAAGGACAACATTGAAAATCTTGAGATTCCTATGAAACATTATTAAACAGATTTTGAAGTTAGAGAAACAATTATCAAATAATAAAGAAATTAAAGATCAATATATGAAATTTATTGATGAATACCAAATATTAGCCATATGACTGAAGTTTCAGGAACAAAGAACAAAATCAAACATGTATACCTCATCACGGGGTTTTGAAAAGACAGTTTAACCACCAAATTGAGAGTAGTTTTCGATGGTTCATCTAGGACAACACCAGGTATATCTCTGAGTGACAAGTTTAAGGTCGGTCCGCACTTCAAGATAATTTGTTTTAATTTTATTGTGAGAAGATGTACCGTCTGGTATTAGTCAAGGATAACCATAAGGATACTATGGAGATCAGAACCTGAAGAAGACATAAAATTATTCAGACTTAATACTGTGACCTACGGAACGGCAAGTGCTTACTTGGCAATCAAATGCATCGATCAGAACACGATTTTGGCCTATTGGCGGCAAAAACTTAATTAAAGGAATTTTTCGAAAATGTTTAATTTGTTTTCGTACGAATCGGGCTCGAAGGACCATAATTATGTAGGATAAAACCTTATTTCTAGATATAAAAAATGTATGTATTAATGAATATAATTAAAATAAACAGAAAAGATATGTGAGTACACTCTATAGGCAACCTTTAACATTTTCGTAAAAATGATATGTGGTGGAGGAATAATAATTACGTGAATACTATGTGGTATGAAAAATAAATCTAAACCACGTTCTTTCCGATAGAGAGCAATACTGTACAGCCACATTATACTAAATAAGTAATAAACTAAACTCCAATTGAGTAATTTGTGTAGGCCTCCTTTAGTAAACATATCCAACTATTCCAATAAAACTGTATATTATAATAATCCACATACTTATTACTGAACGATATGCAATAAAACAAGAAGTGATTTTGTACAATTTTATAACTTAATGTTAAAACATTTTTTTTAGGTGGCAAGAAAAGATTTTCATGCTTGAGTGCCGTAAAGTATACTTGCACAAAAAGGATTTATTAAGGCATACGCGTTACCAATGTGGGTTTGGTAGCCATTTTAAATGTGAAGTTTGTCAAAAATCTTATCGACAGAAATGGTATTTAAAGGTGCACCAGAACAAAATGCATCCGGAGATGACCTCTAATGTGTAATCAAATGCGTATATAACTTCTAACTGTACTGTATTTTAAAAATTAAAAATTAAATAAATAAGATGTATCTCTTTGTGATTTTTAACATGCATTTATTTTATTTCGACAAGGTTTCGAAAGGCTTTTTGGATATTGTAATAAATAGTTATCTACGAATAGGTAGGTACTGTTCGGAAAAGATTACTTGATGATGCTTTTGATGAGTGGAAACGCCCTATTATGAATTATGAGTTGAAATAAATGGACATTTGCAGAATAAATTGCTTTGGTAGTTTTTGTTTCAAAAATGTTTCATAAAAAAAGAAATATTTGAAAATGTGAAGAATGAGTGTCGAAACGTCGAATTATCATTAAGTGTTATACATCGTTGGATTTAGAATAAAAAAAGGAATCATTTTATACCATTAGATAATTTCCGCCCCATATGAAAAAATAAAGTTGATGATGTTCTCTAATAGACGAAAAGTCGGATTAATTTTTTTCTGTCACCAATCAATAGAGGATAAAAAGTGGGAATGGCAAAGTGTAATTTATTTTTTTATATCTGTTAAATAAAAAAGATATAGCTAAAAATAAAAATTGTCGATTTTCAGTTTTTTTCGAATATTTTGAAAAATATTTGAGATAGCCTTGTTTTCAGAATGGCATTTTAGTGGGCTCAAAATTCCCTAAAATTGTCTCAATTTAACCGTCTTTCTATCTCTTATAGTTCCCAAGATAGCAATACTGCACAGACCAATTTTGGACACACTATATATATATATATATATATATATATATATATATATAGGATGGCCACCACCAACGGGACGGTCTTTTGTATCTAGGCGATACGTTTTTTCAAATTTATTTTTCAGGGGGGTTAAGTATGCCAGTAGTGGACACATTTAAAAATTATTTTCATACATACTGGGTGTTCCAGAAAAGCGTGGCTTATCAAACTTATGTTTTTTATAATGGAACACCCTGTATTTTCGTTCAATTTTGGATAGTACTTTAAAAATAAGGTGCACTTTAATAAATGATCCCTATAGGTAAATATTACAGTTTTCGAGATATTTTGAATTTTATGAAAATAATAGGTTTTCGAAAAAAAATCATCTCACCGAATCAATTAAATTAGAATGACAAAATTCTAGTTGTAAGTATTAAAGTTGTTACCCTTTGAATCGCTATAGAAAATGATTCTTAATTCCTTACAGGGTGTTCAAAATTTTCAGTTGTAAAATAATTACATTCAAATCACATCTTGGTAATTGTAAATGTAACACTCTGTATTTTATTAATGTACATTATGCAAAAAAACATTCTATATCATTTGGTATATGGGTTTCCTATACCTAAATATTACAGTTTTTTGTTATTCAACATTTTCTTAAATTTAATGTATTTATTTATGAGATGAAAGAAATATTCGAATAATTATTATCATTTTTATCCTTAAAACTCAAGTAAATTAAAAGTTATTAACTAAAAACAACATAAAAACGGCAAAATATTTTTTTGTAATGAGAGAAGTAATAATTATAATTATATCCTCGGGAGTAGTGGGGACTGTTTGATTTACTATAAGTTGAACAATCCTCCATATACTGAAATCCATTGGAGTAACATCTGCAGACCTAGGTGGCTAATTACAAGGACCACCCCTGCCTATCCACCTATTTCTAAATTTTCTGTTCAGATACTCTTAGACAGGTCGGGCAAAATGAGCGGGTGCTCCATCCAACTGAAGCCACATTTTTTTTCGTATATTTAATGGAATATGCTCATGGAGTATCAAAAAATCACGTTTTAAGAAATTTAAAAATTTTCTTCCATGTAGGTGGCCATTAAAGAGATATGGTCCAATCACATAATCGCCTAATATTCCTGCCCAGTCCATCGGTGTTGGCGATCAATAGTACGAGATAGATGTATGTTTTCAGTATCGTAATAGTGGTCATTATACCTATTTACTATAACATCACTCTGAATAGAGCATTCATCTGTA
This sequence comes from Vesta saturnalis, assembly GCA_036346205.1. Classification (NCBI taxonomy): domain Eukaryota; kingdom Metazoa; phylum Arthropoda; class Insecta; order Coleoptera; family Lampyridae; genus Vesta; species Vesta saturnalis. Next base: position 2,451,655 of record JARFJB010000643.1, on the reverse strand, counting down.
AATTCCACGAATTTAAAAATCAGGATCTCTGCCAGCCTTATCCAAAGCCCATAAGCAAAAGTTTAAACGCAGATTATAGTTCCTTTCAGACGAATGTTGAATATGATATGGATAATATCAATTTTCTTTAAGTATCCTACGGACACTTGTTCGACTGATACCTGTTTTATTCGCAATTTTCTAGTACTTGTATGAGGGTCATATATATATATATATATATATATATATATATATATATATATATATATATATATATATATATATATATATATATAGTGACCATTTCAATTGAAGCACCCTGTAAAATGCGCATTTTGAAACGATCTCGAAAATTTTTTTATTATATTAAGTGTTAAAAGCGTGTTCTAGCACAAATGTGCATAATCTAATTTTCATTTCCAAGACACTATGATTTTTTTCCAAAAGTTTATAAGGCAATTTTTTTTTCAAATTTGACTACATCACTGGATTCGCAAATAGAAACACTCCAACTTCCATAAAAAATATTCATTAACAAGAAAGTTATAACAACATTAATTTTTGAAATGAGGTATTTAATTCTATTTTTACGTAGACAGCAAACAAATTACAAAACTGGCAACACGACAAATACGAAGTGGTACATCACCGTAGCTGTACGTTAAAAATCCGAAGTCAGTAACTTATTTCGTTTTAAAGTTATAACATCCTGTATCTCATATTTTATGACTTTTTAGGACTTAAATAAAAATGTACTGGGGACATTGTACGTTAGCCAATTATGATACAAAGTTTAAAAATTGTGTGTGCTTTTTAAATAACTACCTTTACTATTTTTTTAGTGTCAAACCCTAAATAATTAGCAGATTTTGTTTAAGCAGGCTACGCCACTCGATATTCAAACTTTTTCGTACAACATTTCGTTGAAATGATTTTGTTAATAGAGATTGTTAGGCAGTGGCTGAACGAAAATTTTCCAATTTTTTGGATTGGTTGAGGCAGTGAGTTGATTGAATGTATTTTGACTGAAAAAGTGTACAAGACACCAAGGAATAGAGCAGAACTTCGCGATAGAATATGGCAGGCTTGTGCTGAAATTACGTAGTAATATATCGAAAATGCTGTAAAAAATATTCGCAAACGATATGATAAATGTGTGAAAATTAACGGAGGTTTAGTCGAAGCCACGCATTTAGATTGCTACTTTTATTAAAATGTAGTTCTGAATTTGTATTTGTAATGTATTAAACGAGTTATTTCAAAAAAGTGCATTGTATTTCGTTGAATTTTACAATTTTACTATATTTTCAGGAGTTATAACTATAGAACGGAATAAGTTACTGGCCGGATTTTTACTGTACAACTACGGCGATGTACGCCTTCTTATTTGCCAGTTTTCTAATTTGTCTGCAATCTATGTAAAAAATAGATTTAAATACCTCGTTTCAAAAATTAATGTTGTTATAACTTTCTTGTTAAGGAATATTTTTTTATGGAATTTGGGGTGTTTTTATTTATAACAATCGTGAATTCTGTGGTGTAACCAAATTTGAAAAAAATTGCCTAATAAACTTTTGCCTTTTATGACAAGGAAAAAATCATGGATTGCCTTGGAAATGAAAATTTATGCCAGAATACGCTTTTAACACTTATAACAAATAAAAAAATTATGTGTTGTTATATATTACAAAGGTAAATTGCACCACGGTCTAGCTCAGTGAGGTACAAACTTATAAAACTTACTGAAATTGAGAACTCGTTCATCAGGTGTGAGGAAAGCAGAGATATTTTCATAGATATAATCAGTGTTAGCATTTGTTTAATTGGGCACCACTCAATTTCTAGGTTTAATAAATAAAATACAACAAAATTGAGAAAGGTGTAACGGTATAAACGGGTGGTAGAACGGGATTACAGATAAATTGGCCTTTTGCGTCGACTAGTCAGCGTATGGGTCGTGGATTGATGTTAATAATTTTGCACATCCAGAATAATAAATCGTACGTCAGTCAAAATAGGGATGAAGTCAAAATCGGTTCGGTTAAGGGCGCCAGGATATTTGATAGACAAAATAAGGGTTGTCGTGCCAAAATTACGAGTACATAGCGTGTCTAAACATCCAAAAACATGCGCTTACCTATTCGTAATCAATTCCAGGTGTGCTGGACAGCAATTCAGCAAACCACCTAAAATCGGGTTTAAAAACACTACACGCTTGTCAAATAAAAGCGTGATCAACACTCAATAACGTTACGTTAATACACCTCCGTGTAACTAATTTGACGTTAACTAATAATCAAAACAAAACACAAAAATTCAAATAAAACACTAAATATTAAGAACGCTATTACTCAATAAAATCAAAAACTAACTTCGTTACGTTAAAACTAAAACGCCGGTAATTTGCAATTTGCAAAAACTCTTATGTAACACAAAAGGGTTTCCATAGAAATTAAAACACATTTATAAAACCTAACAAACTATAATAAAATAATAAAATGATAAATATAAAAATGTAAACATACGATAATGCGTATAAACAAGAAAAATAAATGCTTAAAAGGCGACAGGATGTCTGATCAGAATACTGCTTTACGCTAGTCTAAATCGTTTAACCTATATTTATAATTCGTGGATAATATACCCACACTACAATAGGGTCGATTGCCCTTTAGTACTAAAATAGATAACAAAAGAAGAGTATGAAGGCGAAGTGTCAATAATATAATTACTTAAAATAATTAAATCTAAAGCAAACAAAAAAACTTAATTCAATAGGCAAAACAACTCCGCTTTCAAACTTTCATCAACACATAAAAAAAATAAATCGAAACAAAAAATCTTGAAATATTCAATAAAAAACAATATTATGTTACCTTAAAGGTCTAGAATTACACCTCTTCTGTGTTACAATATAGGTGGAAGATAACCAGGTGGTCGGTTACGGCTAACGGAAATGAACTCTCCCTGCTCTGGTAAAATGATGAATAAAATGTTGACTATTGTTCTTTTATACACAAACAATTTCTTGACTAAACTCGTTAAAATGTTACTGTATTAATTACTAACTTGTTTTAAAATATTAATATGAACGTTCAAATGACTTGATAACTTTTAGCTTTAATTGGTTTTATTTCCACTAATAATCCAAAATGTTTATAACTTGATTCAATTAAATATAATTTTAATATAATGCGAAAGTTTCTTTATCTTTAAATACGCTTTGTACGGTAAATAAGAGGCACTTGAAGAACGATGATGTTAATATCCGCCGAAGCGATATAAACCAAGAGGTCACTGAAGCACTATACAACACGACGATGTCCTCTAGGTAACTTGACGTAAAACCGAAATCGGCACTAGGTATAATCCTTTGGTGAATGAACAATTTTGATAAAATCCCTTTACAGGTTCTTCAGTAGCTAAACTACCCCTACTACACAACAAAAGTACGTTCGATAAACACCACAAGGTCCAAAATTTTCAACGTTCTAAACCACCCCTTAAAGCGTAACCTAATCTTCACGGTACTACTACTACTGAAAGCGTGAACAGTTTTTAGAATCCCAAAAATTATTAATAAATTCCATCTTTGAATTTTTAATCCCACTACTCATAAAAACTCTTATCTAAGTTAATTCCACCAATTAAAAAACGGAAGGGAAAATTTAGTACCCCAATACCTAAATTTCGTTCTCGTCCGTAAAGACTCGGTAAATTTTGAAAAACAATACGTCAGCAAGATCAACGAATACAGCCTCTGTATGTTTACCTTAAAGTACGAACAATAAGGCCCACATGCAATCTCTATGAATTAAAACCAAAATACCTAATAATAAACTGGACAACTATACTTAAGCGTCTGTATGGCGCTACCATGACATCATACACCGATAAACCTATACTATTCATTTAACGTACTTAATTTTCTATTATATTTTTCGAAATCAAACGAAATAAACCTTATTTAAATTTATAAACTACTATTTACAAATAAGCGTTAATCAATATTCAATAAACGAAAATAATACGGAAAAACAACCTAAATTTTCGGAACAATAATTTAAAAAACACCAACTAAAGCTCACCTACACCTCCCATGCCTAAAGCTCGCTACACACGTTAAAACAAATTTACTATAAAACTTAATTTGACAAAAAAAAAAATTGATATACGGAATCTAACTAAGTACATAGAACTACAAACAAAATTACCTACTACGTATACAGGGTGTTCAAAATACCCTGACAAAGGTTGTATCTCAGAACATAATAGGTAATCTGAATAAGCACTAAACATCTGTATTTATATGTATATTTAATAAAGCAAAATGTCTGATTAATATCAGAATAAAATAACTAAAACGATACTTCTTGTACGGCCTTACAATCTTAAAATTACTAAATTAAACACTGTAGATAAACTTACTATCTAGGTTTACTTAGAATTCAAAATGCAATCTATTCAATAATGAAACTGTATTGACCAATGTTAACAAATTACAGTTGTGATAGGTTATGAACTCAAATGTTTTTATTTCAGGAGCAGGACTCAGCTGTTCCTTTTTTTATAACCATATCAAAATAACACAAACCGATTTGTTATTTAGATAAACTGCACTAAAAGGATAAGCACTTACTTGTACAAAACAAATATTTTAATCTCGTCTTAAACGAACTGTAGCTTGAGAACTTTCATTTCCAATTCCAAGACAAATATACGATAATGTAAAGGTAATTTCCATTTGTAATTAACGTACAAATAAACGTATGGGAATATGTATAACAGCATATGTGATTGATGCAAAACAAAGGTATCTCCATTTATGTTCATAAAGATGACTTTGCATTAACCTGCCATTTTAACAAAGTAACTGTTCGTGACATACCCACGCTACTCAGTGATACGTAAATTTACCAAAATAAAAGCTTTTCTTAAGATAAACGGTATTCTGATTCCTTATTCTTATTCTGATTCTGATTCCTATTAAATATAATATATAGAAAATGTAATTAGATGCCTTTACATACCTTATAAAACGGAAGCAAAACTTAAAGAAGATAACGTCTGAACTTCACGGCATAATATACGGAAATGTACCAGCATGCTCAACTCACACTGCCCATAGAACTAAAATTGAATGTCTAAAATATACACAGGGACGTTCGTAATTATGTAGACTGAAGAGAAAATATTGCGATTTAAAATAGCAATAGAAATTTAAATTATTTATATCAGTTGGTTTTTCTTTGTACACCTTGTCTTTTATTGTTCCCCACAAAAAGAAATCTAACGGAGTAAGATCCGGTGATCTCGGAGGCCAAAAAATTGTACCACGTGTTGCAATTGTATTTGGAAATATTTCATGTAAGTAATTCATAACTCTAATCGAGTTATGTGATGGAGCTCCATCTTGCTGAAAATACTGCAGATTGTATTCAAATGTACATTATCCAGCATTTTTTCTAAATTGGTAATTAAAAACCTTTCGTAGACTTCTACATGGTGGCGACATGGCTTTTGTCCATATTTCTTTAAAATTCTTGATTCTTCTTTAGAAACACCACACTCCATATCTATTTCCCTAATAGACGCAGTTGGTTTGAAATCTGAATATACCGAAACACTGGTTTCAGTTTCAACTTTAAAATTTTTTGGCGCATCCTTTGGTTTGGTAAAGGATCCATTCATTTTTTAAATTTTTTTCCATTTTACCAAAAATACGCTTATTCGGTTGACGTAGTTCCACATAAGTTTGAAACTATAAACGAACATATTAAGATTGATAAATGCAATAATTAAACTTAATGATATTTGACAATTAGTTAGATCATTGTTTTTACTGGAAGATTTTCCCTTGTTTTATCATACCCATAGCAGTGTATTTATTTAAATGATTTTACGGGTTATTATTAAAATTAGATATACAAAACTGTATATCATTGAAATCAGAAAAAAATAAGGAATTTAATAAGCTAACTTTCGCTTATGGTTGCTATTTAAAAAAAGGTAAGTTAGGGTTGTAACTCAAAAAGCAGTGATTAAATTTTTTTTTTGAAAAGTTGATCAATTCATCTTAAAATTATCTATTAAAAACCTCTTTAAGGTTTTACTATATTTTTAATAACTAACGAGCCAGCGTTGACTGAAAATTTAACGATTTTCAGTTTTTCTCAAATAAATAGGAAATTGGCAACAATGGTCAATTTTCTAGCCGGGTTCCAAATCTCCATGTAATTCTGCTTTCCTAATTTAACTAACTTTGTATCTCTTATAATAACAAAGTTTCCCATATAACGTAGTGAGATTTTTGCCACGCTGTATATTGGTTTTTACTAAAATATAAATGCAAGATTTTTTTAGCATGGTGTAATAACTGTAATGATATCTAGGCTGGACACCAACTGATTCTCATGGTAAGTGAATGAGAAGTTACCCTCGGACGAACCTAAGTTTTGTCGAATGTACAAAGCTTTCTAGATTGAGGCATCTGCTGATAGTGCATGAAAATATGAGAATGAATGTATTTCACTCGGCCACCCTGAAACAGGAAAGAATTTTTAGTTAGCCGGAGCCCTTCACTACTTGTAGTTTAGGCTATTCTTAATTCAGATCGTTTTCTTCAAAGCATTCCATACCTTATAATTCCGATTGTTCGATAAGGTTTTAAGGATTTAAGCTAGTTAGTGTCTGTTTATCACACTCTGTGGTGCTTATACTTTCGTAAGGACATGTTAACTTGTTACTATAACTCCATATAGAGGGGCCGCAATAATTCCGTTTTTGAAATGCTTTTATGGTGTGTCGGTTTTTAAATATATGGAGTGCATTCTAATGATGCAGTTTCATGCAATCATGGTCGCTTTATTATTTAACTTTTCAACATAAAGGTTATATCCTGATATAGTACAACTCACAGGATTTATTTAGGAGTGCTCCACGAGCGGCTAAGTTCTACACTCGTCGAAGTATGTTCCCGTTGATTTAACTAAAGGTGTTGTTAATGCAGTGGCGCATTTCTAGTAGATAAGCCGTTAACGGTGGCGTGAAATAATAAAGTCGCAAGGGGTGAGGTCAGGAGAGCGTGGATTCCATGACATGAGTGCATAAACTTCATTCTGTGCGTGACCAATCCATCGGTCTCGAAGTCTGGATTTCAGCAAATCACAAACATCAAGATGGAAATGAGGTGTACCAACATCCTTCTGGTAGATGAAGTACTTGCTAATCTTCTCCAAATGTGGTATGAGTTAATTTTCTACGTATACGTAGATGTCCCTGTAATGGATTTCTTATGGAAGAAGAACGTACTATAAACTTTAAATGCAAAAAATCGAACAGAAAACGTTGAGTTTGAGAGTCACAAACGTGCTATATGAACGCATGGGAATTTTTAGTTTGCCTATTCATTATTCACTTTACCACTCACGAAAAAATACGACCTCATCACTAAAAACAACCCTTCTATGAACCTTCACAAAACTCAATCGTTGCCTTAAGACTTTCCAGGCTGAAGAACATATAACGCCCAATACGAGTTGATTTCCTTTATATAAGCGTTGTTTTAAAATACCCATACCTCCAGCTAATGGGGTTAGCCTTGGGTCGTCACAGATTGTCTCGAAATCAATTCCAGAACATCATACACTATTTGGACAGCCCCCAATTTGTTGCTACTATATTACAGGGAATAGTAACGTACGTTAGAAGGATCGTTATCACAACAAATATCACCGCTGTTTCTAATGATATGACCGCAATAAAATCTTAAAATCTTTGAATTCATTCGTATACTCCCTACAAAGGTGCAGTGCAGTACACATACTCTTCTAAAATATCAATTTCATGATACTTTTGGATAGGGTTCACCAATTTAGGTATTTTGCTAGTTTGGTCTGCGTTGGTTTTAATTATTCCGATGGGTTACTGTAATTGAATCACGACTTAATGAGATAATAATGTAAATATTTTCACCTACTAATGTGATTAAAACATCAAACAAGCAAGTGAGCAACCAAGAGTAATAAGGTCTAATACATTTAATTTTTAGGTGTGGAAGACTGTTAACACTTGCAGTAGTTGCTTAAAGAAATACAGACAGTTCTCATCCCTATGGCGACATAGGAAATACGAATGTAGAAAAATAGCTCAATTTAAATGTAATTTCACAAATTGTTTTTATGTTACTAAACACTAATCAAACTTATTGAGACATCAAAGAAGACATAATTGAACGTATGTGGAATATTTGTCTTTGCAATAATAAATCACATTTATTCTTCTATCTTGTTTATCTAATTCAAAACTTTGACTATATAAGTAAAATGTAATACTTGAAACTAGGGATTAATTTAAATCGACATATTGCGTTCCATCGTACACTTAAATAACGGTTAAAATCTAAAGAATTATGGTTTGCCCTTACTGAATTTAGACGGTGCGAAGATATACGCGTACGCGTTACGTGTAGGTGTGTTTATTAGCAACATATAGTTGGTAAAATGGATATTTCAAAAATCATGGATGTGAAAATAGGATATTTATACTATAATTAACGTCTTCCTGTCTCTTATGGATGCCTTTATCTATCATAATTTGTTTTCTATTACATACGCCTATATATATATATATATATGTATGAAATTTCCATGGGCCGTTAAGGAATCTAATTAGAGTAATTACCAGATTAGTTTCTTATTGTGAAATTATATAAGAAAACAGTAATAGTGATTCTCCCATTGTTTGCATTTATTCGGTAATATTTTACTATGCGAAAATATTTTATTTAACTGCAAATGTAAATGTGATTAATGGATATAGGATTTAATGCGATTTTAATAACGTAATAGAATTTAGCTTGCAATTGTATGTAGAGATCCCTAAAAAATGCTAGAAGAATTGAATCCTGATTTAGTGACGGACACAGTAATAAAAGCATTAGAAAGAATAATTATTGTATTTTTTTGTACAGATGAAGCTATAGTTCTTCCGTTTATTTTACATACGTACATAAACCAATAATAAAATAATTAAAAATTTTAAGCTTCCGCTGCTCTTCCTTGTACTGCTTCAACATTACGTAACTGTACAAAAAATCTTTCTCTCTACAAAAATTCTCATACACGTTAAATACCAGCTATTGGCAACGTTTGTTTAAAAATTTTATGGACTTTTCAGATAAATAGAAATCGTCTCTAAACAGGAATTCTAATTATATTCTAATTACATTATTGAAATAACCCTTCCGTTCTATAGACTTGCAATTATTTTCGAATAATTAAGAAATTACCAAATTTCACAATAAGAAACTAATTTAGTAATTACTCTCTAGCGGTCCATGAGCATTACGTATTACTCCTGTACAATAGAAAATCAATTACGATAGATAAAGACGTCAATAAGTAACCTTAATTATAATTATTTATCATTCATTTTCATGTACATGATCTAAATCACATTAAAGCCGTTATCTATTAATCACTATTACATGCTCCTTTGTAAAAATCAACTCTCTTTTTTAATGTTGTATATTATACACAATTATGGACATACGTAAAAAGGTAAGTAAAACGCTTCTTAGCGGATGTGTTCCATCACACACCAAACATGCTTTACCCTATTGTTATTCCTTTTTGGCGCTAATACTTAAATCTAAAACTGCTATTACGCACAGCGTTCTACTTAGCTCACTGTCCACAGTCGGAAAAACTGAATACACATCTAAGTCAAATGCCATGCGTTAGAACAACTGAAATATATAACCTCACCAGCACTATTAATGGAAGCGCTACCACTACTGAGTTTATTGGTGTACGAAATGATTTAATCAATAATTACTTTGGCAAATTTATGGTATGATTTAGTCTTCAATATATATAAATAAACGTAAGTTAATGGGTTGAATCTTGCAAGTTCAAAATTCTCAGAATCAAATATTCTTAAACCTTAATTTTAATAATTCCAGTTATCACAATGAACACGTAGACACAAATTTGGCAAATTTTTCAATGTAAATATGCGCACAATGCAAAAAAAAGCAATAATATTACACGATAGTGCAAGATCACAGAGGCAGGATGAACGCGTTTTGGTAATTGATACGTTACTAAACAACAAAAGAAAGCGTGTTCATCTCCAGTATCAGACAAATTAAATTTTTAATGAAATTACAAAAATACAGAAAAGTAATTAAATTTGCACAGATTTTCTTTTTTCTTTCCCAGCTCACTGCGGTAAACTAACTTTTAAATTTTACAATCGCAAATAAACAGCGCAATATTTAAATCTAATCCAGGCGTCCTTTTAACTAACTGCTTTACGTGTGTTTATTCACGCAATCATAACTTATTTACGCGAAGGTTTTTGTCACAAGTACATAAAATATGTTAGCAACTTTATTTACAGTAATTGAGGAGGCTGTGGTTACCAGGGACTGAATGCCAACAATCTGGTGTAGACTTTCCCAAATGCAAAATTCCGGAACACTTATTTCAATCCGCTTCAAGCGTAACCTTACTCCAAAAACTAGGAAAGCACTAAAATAAACCTGTACCTTTTCAATGGAAACGAAAGTGTTACTACTAATCAACGAACAACACAAACATTTTCCCGAGGTGGTTGAATCTTATGTATAATCCGCAAGCCGTGAAAAGGGTTAACTCCCTTACGATATCGTCAGGTAACACTGGGTAGAAGGAAGGTAAACTTTTCTCGCCGGATAACTACGCCACTCGACCGAATTTCACGACCTGTTTTCTTTACTCACTAACGAATCGAAAACAAAAACACTACCCCGCCAGAATTACGTAACTTTTAATCGGTACTATAAGAAATCTTCCATACTAAAACTGCTCACTGGACATTTCTAAGGAAAAAACAAACCTGATACCTAGAATTGTCATAGAAACGTTCTGTTTTTCAATATTTCGCTTAATCCTTAAATGAACTGCTTAGCTCGAAAGTACGCAGAAATATTTAACCGCGACTGCACCTTCTATCAGACCCGATAACAAAATTGTTTTAAGCCGACCTTATGTTTTTAAAACTGCGTACAACCGTAATAAAATTTAATTACTTTTAATGAAACTACTATAACAAACTTTAAAATAAAAATTATCGTAATCTATCATTAATTCAAAATTCTGCATATGATAACCAAATATACTAATATTATTCTTAGGCCAAATTCATCCACACGTGACAATATTACACTATACAAGTTTTTTTCACAAAACATTAATGTTAATGGCTAAAGTTACCCTAACTCCTGTTCAAATGTAGTCCAGAGGGGAATCGTTATTACGGATGATGACAGAAAAATTAAGACCTGCTACCAGTTGAAAAAGTGCTTGTTAAAGCCTTGTTCCTGGTACAAATTGCAACAGGATTCTTTGATACTTATCAATGTATCATTACCGTTTTCACGTGACGGTTTACAGGTTATACGTTCTGGATGTTGTTGATATGACCCATCATTGATAAGTGGTAATTAAATTTGTTTAAGATCGAAAAAACAATTATACAGAATTACTGCCCTCAATGTATTATTAAATTGTGTACTTTATTGGAGTTTCCTTTAGGTTCAGCTTATCTTGAGTAACTGTATCGTTATTAAACGCTTTGAATCTCTTTTAGTAAAGTGGAAATCCGAATCGTCTTTAAGGTATGTTATAATATGTTTTCCACATTTTAATTATTTTACGTTTTGTTGTAGGCTTATAAAGAAGAATACTGCCTTAGCTAGTTTATCTTTGTACACATGAAAGTGGTTTATCTTGCACAAAGAATGTTTACAATTTATTCTTACCAGTTTCGGATTTGCTTTTTTATAATTTATTGTTTACACTTTTTACTGCAAGTATACTTTGTCAAGCTGAAAAATAATTTTTTTGAAATATTGCGTCTTATTATTATAAGTTTTTGTTATGAACGAATAAATTAATAATAATTTTGAATTGCGTCTTATTGTTCATGACCTGTTTAAAATAGTAAACAAGCTTTTATTTTATTCTATAGCCTTTTGCTTTTTTTTCAGTGTAGTAGGAAGCGAATCTTTCTCCCTGTCTATCTTTCTTTCGGTAATCTTTACTCTATTAATTATGAAGGTATCAAGTGTAAAATAACATAAAGGAAACTGGCGGCCGCGGATCGTTGCAAACTTGAACTGTATAGCTTAGCAGTCATTTTGCATAGGCCTGGGACAGAGGGCGACACCGGATTTGGATTTGGTAAGTGCATGGAATTGCAATAGGTAATTTAGGGATGCATGGTTTTACTATTGCAATTACCTTATAAATAGTTTAGTGTTTGTTAATTTTGTGTGGTTATATGCAATATTAATAAGTTTTTAGTAATATTAAGTACTGATAATATATATTTTTAGGCATCTTAGGTACTCTATTTGCCGAAGAAAAACAATATCAGTGCGACATTTGTAAAAGTAGGTATCGCCGTAAAGATAATTTTATACGGCATACCAAATATGAATGTGGTCAAGAACGCAGGTACCAATGCAGGCATTGTTTGTTCAAATTTAAGAGAAGGGAACACTTGAAACGACACCAAAGAAAAATCGAAATTAAAGGAATGATTGTCGAAACATGTATAAGTGTTTTCAAATGTGGATTACAATCTAATACTAATAATTTATTTTAATAACTGTATTATACTTATATTATTATATTATATTATAATAATTATTATTATATTTATTATATACAATAAAAAAATTCATCCACTGTATTTTTCATCTTTCATAAGCCAACATAAAGGTACCGTGATATTAGTATAAAGTGTAATTTTTAAATAAAAATTAGACATATGGAAAGGTCAAACAGCGTGAATGGTTGCGAGCGCTTGGTATATATATTACCAAAACAAGTGAACGAATTTGCTGATTCATTAATTACAAAACAAATGATTATTTGAGTTAATTTCCCTTTATCTCCTGATTAACTGGTACTTGAAATAAAATGCGTACTTTTAAAATAACTCTGTATAATATACAAAATAATTGACTATTCTATTAACAACAAGAAAAATATAATTCATTTGATGGCAGTAGCTACGAGTATTTTCTATAAACAAACTGCGACGATAAGGTTAGGTTTAAATACGAAAAAAGGACTTACATTTTTGTCTTTTTTTTACATTCCATTTTATGCATAAACACGAACGACACTGCTGCGATTAGAACCTGATTTGTGTTGTAATTAATGCTCAATTATGTATTATGGTGATGACTAATACTCTTTTTACAAGTACGCTAATTGGATTGTGGTTTATAATTAGTGGAAGTGCCAAAAATTCTTTTTATTTTAAATACATTTCCATATTTTTCATTTCATTACCAAACGAAAACAAACTCTATACATCATTCTACTTTGACGATTGAATTAAAAGCGCTTGTCAGAGGTAAAGGAGTCTAAATTCGGTTGTAATTTAGACCATGTACAGAATAGTTTTGAAGGAATGTTGCTATAATTTATTTTAATGCACGCAACTCCGTCAGAGGTAAACATTCATTTTATCATAACTTCACTTGTAAAAGGAGTGGACCATTTGTTACTGATGTGGATAAAAGTGAATTTAGGGACACCTGTAATAATCCGGGTACAACGAAATCTGCAATTCGATAAAGTAGGTATTAACAAGTTGGTTTTAGTGGAGTAGAGCTGAGTGTTTTTATACCGACTAATTTAAAAAGTCTATCTTACGTTTCAATTTTTCGCATTGTTGTAGTGGTTTTTAAACCCACTCAATTGGCAGCCTAGACATACCCAGTGTGTTGTATTTATACAGAAGTTCTCTAAAATTACATAGGTTACCTTGTAACTTTAGGCCAAACACACAAGATGGCGCGAATACGGTATAGGCTGCCTTTGTTTGAATTATACAATGTAACCGGTTGACATTAAGCTTAAAAATTATACATAGGAGGGATTGAACTATAAGGATCTTGTGTACTTTGTGTATTGTGTATTTTGAAATGTACTTTATCCATTTTTCATTCAAAAAAGATAAAATAGAATTGGAAATTAATAAGTGATTTGTAACAAAATAATTAGTAATTATTTACTTAAGTAAAAACTAACGATAATATGACATGTGCGCAAAGAACATTATAAAATAAGTGTTAATTCTAATTACAAATAATTAATTCTGATTAATTAATTCTAATTCTAATTACAACTTTTAAAGTTCAATTTAAAAATTGGACATAAGCTGCGTGGTGGAATATTTAGAGTGCTCGCCTTTCACCCGAGTGGCGTGGGTTCCAATCTGGCCGAGGTAGCCGTTTTTTTAAAATGGGGAAAAACCAAACCACTCATGCTTTTCCGATTGGAAGTGCAATATGGCAATACGATATTTGATTCATTAAACATCCCTTACTAAAGTTGGAATTCCTGTAGTGGGTAATATTCTAGTGCCGAGTTAACCATTAGTAACTGATGCGCATAAATATGCCTCACATTTTTTTCGGCCCACAAATACAAAAAAAATTGTACACAAAGATTAAATTTGACAGTTGTAAACAACTGAAGACCACGTGATCTCGAGTTCTTATCAGATCTCATTTACATAAATTAGTGATACAGGTAGGTTGTGTATTACAATAATTATATTTGTGTTACATTAGGTTATGTTTTAGTTTTTCAATTATTGGTTTTAATTAGACCTTCATACCGTAACGAAATGCGTGGATTATGAAAGCCCACTAATAAATAAATAAAGAAATTGGGGATGACAAAAACGACCTCTAGCACTTACCAAATAAGCAATAATTACGCAAAACGTTAATAAAATTAAAATAAAGTAGTAATTAAGTCTTCTGTTATTCGCAATTTCTATTTAAATGATCAACTGGAAAATAACCAACACTAATAGTATTTTTTACGACAGGCACAATGCAAACCGTCACAGAACGTTTAGGCTTCTTGTATGTATAAGTCGATGCAACAAGCTTGACCACGCGAGATGCGCAAGTGGGTATACATTATAAGGATGAATTTAATGTACAATCGAAAAAAGAAACGTAGATTTTTTATGTTAATATATGTTACGAACGAAAGAAATAAATGGCTTCGTTAATTATATATATATATATATATATATATATATATATATATATATATATATATATATATATATATATATATATATATATATATATATACACAGGGTGTTTCTAAATTCATGCGAAAAAATTCAGGAGGTGATTGCCCGTAGGAAATTATGATGGGTCTTTCCTATAACAAAATTTTCTCAGCCCAACCTCTTCCGAGATATCACCCCTGAAAGGTGGTGAGTAAAATTGAGTTATTTTTTTTTTCTCAAATTTAAATAAAGATGGAAACTTGAAATATTGTAATTTCCGTGCACTCGCCAAGGACTAACCACCGGTATTTTTTCAACATTCCTGTTACATTATAAGGGGGTGAATTAGCAACCCTTACTTTATTTGATATTAAATCTTTTTTTTGAAATTGAGTTTTGTGAACCAAAAATGTTACTTAAAATCCTTGTTTATTTAAAAACATTTCTTTATCTTAAAGTTTTTCTCCTAGAACCAACAGATCCGGAGAAAAGCAAATAAAACTCAATTTTACTTACCACCTTTTAGGGTTGATATCTTGGAAGGAAATATTGTTATAGGAAAGACCCATCATAATTTCATACGGGCAATCACCCCTGAATTTTTCGCATGAATTTAGAAAAATTATATATATATATATATATATATATATATATATATATATATATATATATGTACACATAAGCATAGTCAGGAGCCGGTAAAGTGGGCGTTTCTGTTTACCGCATATCCGATTCTCGAGTTCAAGCTTATTTCTGTCACCTGTAAAACGAACTGGGGAAGCTGCTCACATAAGTAATTGAATAAAAGCATTATTATCACATATGTCGCTAAAAAGCTATAAATATTATGTACATAGCTTAAATTAAGCACTATGTAGTTTATTTGTTTGCGAAAGTATTTATGAAAAAAAATTAACTATGCATTATTTGTAGGTTATGATTTCACAGAAGTTTACCACCCTGAAGTGAAGCAAAGAAAACACAAACGAATTAAACATGAAAAAAATGAGCTTGGTAGATATTATTGTTCAAAATGTGGTGCATCATACAAAAATAAAACTCATTTAACTCGTCATTACAACTTTGAGTGTGGAACATCTTCTCAGTTTTGCTGTAACTTGTGTCCTAAACGATTTCGACAGAAACATAATTTAAAATATCATTTGGCAACTCATCAATAGGCCATTGATTCATTTATAATGAATGTTGTACTTTATATTTGTCATTTTTGTTACTCTTTGTGATTAATAAATTATTGCATCTTGACTCTCAGTTAATCAAACACAACACTTCAACTTATCTTTTAGACGTTTACTTTTTGAACTGATGTGTACAATTTAAACGTAAGCATGGAGTAACATACCTAATCTGGAATGTCACTCACGTAACGGATGTATACTTTGATTATTGGCCTTTTATATCAATATCGCTTCATTCACTTGAACCTAATATTAAGGAATACGCCCGTTTCACATAAATTTTGATTAAAAAGGCACAAGACCGGAAGTGCAAACTATTTGCGTTTTCAGATTTCACATATTTATTTGACATCTTAAAAACTGTTATCATTCACTGAAGACGATTACTGTAATTGTTATCGAAACATAAATGTGTAAAAAATTAATAAAAAAACACGATTGGATACCCAAAATATAAGTATTTTAATTATTTCATGAATCACTTATTGACAATACTATTAATCTAACTCTGGTTACTGTACTTTGAATCTGGAAATTAACACATGTCGTAACTACTAACTACTATATCATACCGCACCGTAAGTAGTAGTACATTAACAGAGGTACTATTTTACGGTAAAGAGATACTCAACACGTTGTTATATAACATATTTGCACCACATTAGGGCATGTAAAGTAAGCCATGACATTTATTTCATTACTCACAAACAAATGGTATAGTTATGTATATTTCGAAGTGAAATTTCATTTCTGGCGAAGGCCTACAACTACAAATACAGTTTCTGTTCTTGTGATACACAATTTAGTTTAGACATGCTATTAGAAAAATATTTTTGAAATTTTTATATTTTGAGTTATGTTGGCAGCACTGTACATCAACGTGTCTAACGGCTTTAACATGTATGACAGCTGTCAGAGATGTTTATGTACAAACATTCAGTGGTGGACAAAAGTACAAAAGCAATCTTATTTCATGGTGTATTAGTTTAGTGTTATAGTATATTTGGTTAATAACTTACTCAGTAGGTAGATTATAGTGCATGTATATATTTTTCACGAAATAGAAAAAAAATGGCAGTAATAAAAGATTACTTAAGGTCAACCGTACCTGAGATATGTTGAAACAACTAGAACTTTACTAACATAAATTATCTGCAAAGTACATTCGCTGACTGGACTATAAGTCATATTTTGTTATTCATGAATAATTTCATACATTTAAAGAAATTTACTTGTTTTTGTCATCTAACTCGGTTTACGCTTACACAATATCTATGCTCGGATCGAGATTCGAACCAGAGACAAAATAGTGTTTGCCGTTAAGCGACTATATCATAGTACACTATGCTGGCTGACGTGCTACTTGTAAAAAGTATCCATAGAAGTAAATGTTTTTTTTTTAAATAATCGTGGTCCTGAACAGGCTGTTTGGCTTACCGTGCTAAAGAACTCAAAAGAACTGAGGAGGATGGATAGGGGGATATTGAATTGCGAAGAGATGTATATGAACGGCTACCTTCAATTTTTTTATATCATAAGTGAGGGGAAAACAAGAACTAAGGAGATCATTCTAGAGTTTAGAAGACCGATAGATGAACGCGGATTGCGCACGTTTGCTACAAGTTGCGATTTGTACTGAATATTCATGATGTGAATTAGCGAACAGATCATTCCTAGGAGAGGTGGCCCGAGATGGTATCAAAGAGTGTAATTCAGCAGCGTAATAGCCATTTTAATACCGATAATACAAAGAAAGACTGAAACGATTCTTCTTCGCCCAACGGACTGTATGTCAGAAGTTAAGGATGGGTCATTTATAAGCCTAATCGCTCTTTTTTGAACACGATCAACGATATAGAGAGTGTATTGGGGAGCATCAACCCAGAGGTGAGAATTATGTTCTAGATAAGGTCGAATTTGGCCCTTATACAGCAGAAAGAATTGTTAACTACTATTTAGATCTGTACAAAATGCTTATTTTACGAGCAGCCGCTTAGTAGCTGACAGAGGATGGTCAACCTGTGATAGATTTGAAGATACAGTCATTTCTAACATAGTACTCTGATCTGAAAACTTAAGATTCATGCTTACAATAGGAATTGATCGATCTCGAAGGCTGTTGTCTTGTGTCCGTCAAGTTTTATTAATATTAAATATAACCATATTATTACTTCCCCATTCAAGGATATGTTGAATGTCCATGGTGATTGAAATTGCCATCTCAGTTTTACGGTTTTGATTTAAGATAAAAGGTAGATTACCAATATGAGTAGACTGAGATAAACTACAATGAAGAGTGTTGTCGTTAATAGAGCAATGGACCGGGTCAGTCATTGAAGAAATAAGATTATTTATGCATAGTAGAAGAAGTGTAGGCGCTACAATTGATCCCTGTGGCACGCCTGTGTTAATGCCAACTTCTTTTGGAAAGAATCCATCAATTACGACACGTATTCGGCTTGAAACCCAAACAAGGTGAGTAAGTAAACACTTATGCCAAACTATTTCACGGGATTGTTCTAATGTATTTTTCCAAACTTAGGTTACATATGAAAGAAGATCACCTGTTAAACGATTTTACCCATAACCATATTGGTGGTCACTAGTTTTAAGGACGGAGTGCAGTTGCTGATTGATGGCTTTTTCCATGATTTTCGACAATATGGAAGGCAGTTGGTCGGTAGTTGGAGGGATCGGTCTTATCGCCTTTCTTGAGAATAGGTTGAACATTTGGTAAATTCTATGATAATGAAAATTGCCCAGAAAACGTTTAGGTCCGATAAAGCTAAGATGGGACTGGTACTAGTGGGAGCACTAGCTGGGATACCGTCTGGACCAGTAGCCTTATTGAGATCAAGTCTATTGATGATGGATTATAGGAGCTTGCACCGAAAATGAATTGATTTCATAGTGTATGAGAAAGAGGTGGCTCCAGAATTATTGTCACAAGTTTGATGCATATAAATCCCCAAAAAGGTTGGCTTTGTCTACAGAATCAGCAACTACAGATCCGTCAAAGCATGTCATGAGACTAAATGATTTTTACTGATGGCTTTAGCATGCATTTTTGTCATTAACAACAACTTTTTAGCTTTAGTGACTGTCGACCGCTTTATTAGATTTACATTTAATGTAAAATTTATTTTTCAAATATATTGCACCAGCACAAGTCTAATTGAGCCAGAATTGGAAACGAGAATGACTTATACGATTTTGTTTTTTGGGAATGTATAACTCCTTGCCCATAAGGATGATTTCAGATACTGAAAGGGCAATGTCCGAAGCTGATGAAGACAAAACAATATTCACGCCATGGAAAGGTTGCAAAGAATTCCAATAAATCACTCCATTTAGATAAATTGAAACACCACAAGGTTCTATCATTGTTGCAAACAACAGAGAAATTAGGGACCGCAGAAATTTAGACAATGGTCATATAGTCCTAGTGGTGAAAGAACTGAAGTTTTATAAATATGTGAGTTGATGTAATAAAGAGATCTAGAAGATGTGGAGTATGGTTAAAGTTATTAGGGATTCTCTTGGGTTCAGAAATCATTTGCGTGAGGTTACATGAAATACCAAATGTTTCTGCACTATGACCAGCAGGATTAGTAGTAGATGAATATTGGAGCCAATTAGAGTTATGAACATTGCAATCTCCCAAAATTGAGATATCGCAAGATGGAAACTGAGACAGAAGGTAGTCAACGTTCAAATTAAGGTAATCGAAGAAGTCTTGAAAGTTTCTGTCGTTAGGAGACTTTTAAATTCAACAGTAGAATTTTACAGATTAATTTTGAACCTACGACCAGTACTTTGGTAACGTCCTTTACTCTAGCAAAGTACAGGTCGTAGGTTCAAATCCTACTCGAGGTAAACTTTTTATTTATGTATTTAATAAAATTAATAATAATTGTTAATTATATATTTACTTTTGAACTTATTCTTTTATAACAAAACTTATAATAATACTTTTAATAATGTTTACTCAAATATGTTAGATATTTAATTGGTGTGTTAAGTTTTTATTTGGGAATGCTTTTATCAATTTGAAATTCAAATTTTGCACAACTTTACACTTACATCATAACTTGATTAAATTATATTAAATCTGTTCTTTATGACATTTGTCACTATTAGCTCCCGTACGTTAGACGGTGTTCTGATTTGTCATCTTCAAGACAGTTTAATAATATTTAATTTATTAAGGATATATACACACATCAAAGTGGTCTAAGGGACAAAGGTAAAAAGTATGTTGGAAACGTTAATCAATATGTTTTGTCATTAAAGCACATAGAGCTTTATTCTGACAATTTCTAGATCCAGTTGGCGATGTTTCTTTTCTTTTTGTTAAACAGTTGTGTTCAGTTAATGACATTTGTATGGAAACAGTGTTTGTGTTATTTTAGATTATTCAGTTTATGCGTATTGAATTAAGAAACAGGTTGGATTTTATAGTGTCTTAGAATCAATAGAGATGGAAAGAGTGCATCTTAGTCGTGATGTTCAGTTAAGAGCTGTGGGCATGATACAAGGAGGTCTGACTATTCGAGATGTGACGACTGCTGTAAATTCTTGTAAAAGTACCATTGCGCGCTTGTGGCTGCGTTATCAAGAAACTGGTGATGTAAAAGAAAGACATCCTGGCCCCAGCAAACGAATGCTATACAGGATAAATTTCTTCGAATCCAATGGTCAAGTGGTCCTCAGTGGTCAAATTGTAAGAAATAGGTTGAATGAGGTTGATCTCCATTCTCGACGTCCTGTTAAAGAATTATGCTTATTAAATTGTAAAATAATTGTAATAAGTTAATTTTATTCTTTGTCTAAAAAATATAAAATTTCTTTTAATCCTCCCAAAGGAAGGCCTGTTGAGTTTCAATTTTGCACAATCAGATTCATCACAATGACATTACGGTTAACCTGATTGAAGATTAGTGGAGAAACTGGAAATGAAATCGTTTATGACAACTGTTCAGGAAGTACTGATCGGTTACAGGGAATTGCGAGTTTATGGTTACTGGAATTGGAATGGCTGTAAACTACTCGTTTTATAGTTAATACTTTACACGCAAACGCATATCGGGACACTAATTACTCACAACCTGTTATCCTACACAGGCACGAACAAATCTGGAGCACATTTTACTAATGCACATGGACAGACGCTCGTTACAGTGCATGTAAACATTTACAAATACTGTTACATGAGTCACAATATTACATATTGCACTTGCTCGGCACTCGACATTGAATACATCCAAGCACACATGCATGGGACTATGCTGCGAAACGTGTCCTGAATCAAGCAGTATCGCAAGGAAGAGCTTCAAATTCGTTTACGACGCAGTGGACGTTACGTCAAAACTAAAGACATG
>JARFJB010000643.1:2330000-2425000 GCA_036346205.1 Vesta saturnalis | reverse complement strand
CTTAACATCCACTTTTAATTCCTAAAACAATCGTACCGTCACTCTCCAGTACTGTGAGGTCTGGTTTTGTACATGTGCTTTCTACATGTTAGCGTACAAGTAAATATGATCCCAATTTGTTCTTAAACTCCCAAATTTACTCTTAAAACACCACGTGATGGTATTCGTTCCTTACAAATTACACGTTCATAAATCTGATTCGTCCCACTCTTGCCTATCAATCAATCAAACTAGCACCTGAAAACCTTGTTTCACTTTTGATTAATTTATGAAGTAAAATAATGAATTGTAAATATACTTTTTACGTTTTAACTGCAGCATATAGGTTAGCTTTTGGAGCAGTAACTTTTAACGTCAGAAACGTAGTGGAGAACTTACCAGCAGGGTCTTGTAATGAGATCTTGTAAATTGAGAATATGTCTAGAGGTACTCTGACAGATTCTAATCTCAAGAAGGGTAAATTGATTGGGCTGTTGATCAAATTTTGTGAGGCGCCTTGCAAAATGGTGATGATATGAATGCAATTAAAAACAAGGTGGAATGTGTACCTACATGGTAAATATTAAGATAAACATAAGTGGAAAAGGTGCGCATTTACAACGACCTTTCTTAGCTTTAAATAGTTTGAAAAGGCACCACCAAAGGGCTTGTAAGTTTAGCGAGATTTAGTTACCGACGTCATCTAAACAGATTATTGGTTTGACTGCAACTGTACTCGCCTATGGTTCTAATCTTGGTTCTGGCACGAGCATTGTACAGTGGCCATTGGCCAAACTTTGTCTATTGTAAAATAAATGTAATAAAATAAATAAAATTTCTTGCAGCTCGTTCCAACCCAAATTTGATAATTAAACATTCAAGTATTATACTTTATTTGTAGATATATTTAAAATATTGATACTAATTTTTTCTTTTACATTTTAGATCGCCGTCGATCTCGTTACAATGCTTACAGGAGATATAAATGTAATACATGCAGTAGATCGTATACCCATCGACCAGGTTTAAATCAACATAAAAAGTACGAATGTGGATTAGAACCTCAATTTCGCTGTGCTGTTCCAGGATGTAATTATAAGTCGAAGAGAAGAGGAAATTTAAAACAACATATAGTTAATAAACATATTTAGAATGCTTAAATAATTATTTATGCTAATTAGTATTATTCAAATTTTAATCAGTTTTTGTATTTTAGTAAACATATTTACCGTGTTTTTAGACAAAGGGAAAGCGAAGATCTGTGATTAGAAAATGTTTAGACTGTATACTTGTGTCATGTTCTGATGTATCCCAATAATTAATGGAAATAAATGTGTGCCACTGCTTTATATAAATCTTGAAATAAACGTAGATAAAGATACCGTAAAGTACAGTTCACGTGGATCGTATATTTTACGAATGAAGAAAAATTATAAAACTAATAAATAGCTCTTCTGTGCTCGCACAATTTAGATTACTTACATGTTGTGATAACGCTTTCAACGTTGTTACATTTCTTTCTCTCGCTACCGGAATTATAAGTTTGAAAATGTGCCAAAAATGAAAATTAACTAGAATAGAAACACATCACATTGTGGATAATTAAATCATTCTGTGAACAGATACCATTATTGTTCGTAATCCTGTCATCAAACACTCTTTCTTAAACTCCGTGTCGTCTCTTTTTGATTTCAATGGGGTCTGTTAGCAGATAGCTAACTCTAACGAGCTTTAGGAGTGTCCGCTGGCCGCGCTACGGGGACGTAATTGCCCATCGAGCGCTTAAGTCTGAAAATCTTTCTCTACTTAGCTACTCTGCTCACCTGACGCACGGTAGCACCTACGTTTCTTTCAATACCTTTCAGTAGCACGCAACAAAATCGTCAGTAAATGTCTCAATTTTAAAACTTTTGTTTGATATCGAAAATTCTTATCTGTTATGTAAGTTCTTTTTATATATTTTAACGTTACTAATGTTACTAATTATGCTCACAACTATAGTTTGGAACTAAATATGCAAAAATTGAAGGTCGCAAGTTTTGCACGTTTTGTGTGTCGTTAACTAGGCATCACGAAGGCTTACCAAGGTACCATGAAGAAGGGTGAGTTCAAAATAACACGTAAAATGGCTGCAATTTAAACACCTTATACCTTACACTCACATCAAACAACAAATAGCAAAGTTCAGTCTGCAAAAAAAGTCTATGCGAGTTTTTAAATTAATTCTATCTGACTGTGGAAGATAGAATTGTAGCCTATTCGATAATGTGATACACAATTCAATCTCAAATATCCAACACGTATAACAACATCTCGCTTTAAAAGACTACGTCCTTAAATACAATTAAAAACAAAAGCATAAGGAAATTTGTAAGCATATGTTACCAGAAAATTATTGATTGCACCTTGTATACTTATGAAATCAAGGTGGCAAGACGTTGCTCACTTTCAAATTTACCATCGTCTAAATATGTACCAATATTCTGAAAAAAAGTAATAATTAAGTATTAATTTTCAGACGAGATTACTATCTCCTATCATAAAATTGAAACAAACTTAACGATCGGTGCGCTCTTTATGATTTATGTATTCTCTCAAATACTGCTCACAATTTTTATCATTACATTAAACGTTTTTAAGTATGAATCGCTTTGGTTCAAATCTAAAATTTTATTTTTATCTACATAAAAAAATAGTGCCAAATATTGTGGTAAACAGCATCAGCACCTAAGGCCAATACTGTATATTCAATGAAACTAATGAAATATAAGCAATTAAATTTTATAGTCGGTTTCAAAATAAACAATTCCCACATCATTCGTTACGAATATTGCAAAAATATCGAAACTTTTATTATTCTTAAGCTGTGCAATGATTTACGTATCTTTATACATAAATAAAAAAGCAATCCATTAATGTAATATTGTTTCCTCTTAAAAATTCTAGATCGACATTTCATTTTAATGTCTTGCATTAATATTGTTAGGGGAGGTATATCATGACTTAAATAGAAGAAGTTGAATATTACTATATTAACCAATTCGGCAAAAACACATTGATTGCTTCAGTGAAGCAACACAAACAAAATAAAGAATTCCTGTAGTTTAGATTAAATATTCCCACTAAAACTTATTATCTAAACATATACGCAAGGTAGTGGAGGAGATTGATTATCCTTAATGCCTAAGCAAAACTTACCATACGAACAAGGAGCTACTTCAATTTACAATATTAAAAGAAAAACCTTTCTTAGTTAAAAGGATCACTTTAAAAGTTCCTTTCCTATCACAGTCTTATACACAATACTTTTCTTAGTATAACGATTGCTGTTTATTACAAATCCGTGTAAATGCTTTACTTAAATTTTTGCGAAAGGTTTTTAACTACTTCCAACTCACATATAACGACTTTAGTTGTAAACGTTTTAATATTCTATCCCCAATAATGAGTTCGTGCAGAAAACAACCAAATGCTTAAATGCAACACTGAATTTTTACAACATAAATGATCACAGATCGTTATGTTTTCTTAAAAAATAAACCCACGCGTCCGACCGTTCTAAGGATTCGCACTCGGTCCCTTCTATCCTGCCACTCTTCTTTATACGTGCTTACGTCCAGCTTGCTGGAATTATCAAAAATCTATCCGCTACATTAAAATTAACCACTTTCTAAGGGTTTAAATATCATCTGTCTTTGCCAAGCAGAATATCGGTAACGGGCCCAATGCAAATACCGGGCCATCCATCTGGTGCATCCTGAAACGTTGAAGAAAAACGTAATAATTCTCTAAAATGTCAAAATTCGACATTCATATTCATTCAACACAATATTTTGAACCAAATTCAACTTTTTATGGAAGTCTTACGTATGCGCCTTTATATATATATATATATATATATATATATATATATATTGATATTGTTATTTAAAAAAATTGTAACACCATGTCAGAACATATTGTTACTCTCCAGCAAATTGTAATATTCATTTTAAAAAGGTGAAGTATATAACGAAATAACATCGGAAATACCATTTATCGATGGTGCGTGAGATTACTTTATACACTTTTACGTTTAGTGGATTAATAATGTTAGTGAATTAATGACAGTTTGTACAATTTACTAATTGATTTGTTTTAAGCTATGGAAATTTTAGATTAAACATATTTGGTAGTACTTTATGTGCTTTTTGTTGATTAGATGATCATTGTTTATGCTATATAGCAGAACCTTAAATCAGATATTGGACAATACTAATAATTTAGCTTATGACTAATTATTTTGAAAACGGAGTAAATAAATAAATGTACCTACTATTGGTTATTTTAACCTGTGGTATTAGTGCCGCCACCATTTCACAAGTGGTAATTTGCTGACTGTTAAAGCTCAAGAGGGCCATAAAATGTAGCAGAATGTTATATTGACAATTCTGTGTTTAACTTCAACTGCCTCTACAATTTAGTATATAGGATCTATTGGAAGTGGTACTATTTATGATTAATTCGCAACGACATCAAAACCCGCATATGCATCTATGCCATTTATTTCAGTGTTAAAAAGCATAGTCCATTATTGTAAAATGCAAAAAAAGTTAAATACATTTCTATAGTTTGAAATATAAAAATACCGTCATTAACCATATATAAAGTGGGGTTAATTTATTTAATTTCAAAGTAACTAACAAAACTAGTGACCTTACTAGTTCTATTTATTTTATTTCGAGTTTTAGCTTTAACTTCTAATGAGGAAATTGAAATAAATCATAAAATCCTGTAACACCTTTCTATAGTAACTTATTTTTATAGGATGGTTAGGAACATTAGGTATGTGTATAAAACGTTCAATGGTCATAAGTGTTTCTGAGTGGTAGTTACATATTATTTCTACCCCACTACTCTTTTACTCTGTAGTGGAAAAAGAATAGTATACAACTCGTTTAAATTACGACACCCGTTCGATGCCCTAATTTCAATATTTTATTAAATTCTATGTTACTTCATTTATGTAATTAAAACTATTATATCATTTTGAACATAAATTAGTAAACGATCAAACAAGGCAATCCACACTATTACAATTTTAAAAAACCTCGGCGTGTAAATATATATGTATATATATATATATATATATATATATATATATATATATATATATATATATATATATACTGTAACGGGAGCTTTAGAAGAATCAAAATTTCGCGCTAAATTATACGAGATTAGATATTTATATATTTTCTGGATAAAGAAATGGTTATTGTTTATTTGTATTTGAATGTAATTAAAATTAAGATGAAAAGCTTCAGTTTGTTTCAATAAGTTATCTATATATTCAATTTGAAAATATTTAAAATACGCGGCATTTGCAAGTATATGAATGTGATGGAAGGGAATGACGCGGTCATAATAATGATATGCAGTTTTTAAAATAGTCGCATACAGTGAGCGATCAAAAACTGTCGCGCTAAGAAAGCGTTAAAAAGGAGTCGCATAAAATAAGCGATTCGAGTTGATATTGGTCAGTTGATTGACACCGCAGTCCAAGTGACATTGTATAGTCACGCTGCCCTATATAGTGTCAAAATTACAAATAAGAATTAATTAACAGTGATAGGGAAGAATTAGAAACTTACCTTCCTTATTAAAATAATAAAAAATGTAAGTATCGGTAAGTTGAAGACAACCAAAAGGTTGCTTAATTGTTTACAATAGCGTTTTAAGTGCGTGTCGAAAGTGTTCCAGATTGACGGTTTGATAGCGAGTGATAAATGTACAATAAGACAATCGACCCAATTAAAAAACATTGATAATGAAAATATGGCTTTCCGTAACTAGCTTGCAGTTGGTAGCGCACGCCGTTTGTGAGTAAAACTGAACCATTAAGTAAAAACTGTACAGTGTAAATATATCGAACAATTATTTACTATAATTATTAACTGATGGAAGAAAATTAGAAGCGTATTCAACTACACAAAAGTATATTAAAAGATAAGGACAACAATAGAGAAGCGGTTCCAGAGTGCCGGCAGGTGACATCATCGGAAGAGCAGTCTCTAACCTATTTGAGGTCCCTTTAGCGGTCAAAGAAACGCCCGCATTACATCATCAGTTTATCAACGAAAATAAGTAAGAACTTTTTTTGTTTGTGTTAATAGATAAAACTTTTTTGTGTTTGATTTCTCGAAACTTTACATTAAACGAAAACAATACGTTTGATTCCGATAAAGATTTTATTTGTTATATGTTAGTTTTAAAAAGGTTATTGTAGATATAGGTTTGATTTTATATGTATTTAGACAACATATTGATGCATTTTCGTTCAGATTTGGAATTTAATTAAACGAGTATAACGTTTGATTTATTTTTATTGCTAAAGATTATTAATATTACAAGCTTACACAATTATTGAATATATAAATAAAGAAAGAGATCCACTCAATAGGAATCCAAATAAATAAAAAAATTAAAATCAGCATAACTTAGGTCAATGATAACAGCAATCCTTTCTTTATTTTATACTTTGAGCTAGCCGTCGCAGTAAATTAAGAAAGGAATTAGTAAATGTAAATCTTAAAATTCATTTACGCAAATCGAAATTAATTAGCAAGCGAAGTAAAATTAACTAGTAAATGATATCTTTATAAGTTGAACCCATTCAGTTTTAATAAAACGTAATAAAAAATAATCATTTCAATAACAATAATAAATTTTATTCAAAAATGTTGAAATTATAAAAAGTTTAAAAGAACTCAAATCTTCTTTGGAGCGGGTTAAAGAAACAAAAGTAGTATTTTAATTCCAATAAAACATAGTCAAATGGAAACTTGTTTCTCAAACTCATTTAGTATATTTCAAAGTGTATAAAATTTTTTGGCGGTTCAGATTTGCTATTGCAAATAGTAGCCCCCGGAACCTCTTAATCCTTCTAACGCAAAATTGGAATTGACAATGCGCATTGCTTCTAAACCTCTGTGAACAATTTACTGTCAGAAAGTTATTTTCTTGTTGGCGTTCTTATTTCAAAATAATTTAAATGGGTACTTTGTTTTTTAACCCAGACATACAACTATGAATCCAGCAATTATTCTAGATTTAGAAACAGAGACTTTACCGTTTCCCCTTGCTTTGCTTTCTACCACAGCTACTGCAATATTCTTATCTAACACAAGGATAATTATTAGGTAATTACTTATACGTTTAATTATTTTAGGTTTCAGTACATTAGTAAAACAGAGACCATTTAAGTGTCAAAAATGTGGAAAACATTTTAGTGTACCTCAAACTATAAAGTGGCACATAAGTTATGAATGTACAAAAGAAAAGAAATTTCAATGCTTGGAATGTTCTGAAAAGTTTTATTATAGATATGAACTCAATCTACATAAACTGTTGAAGAACCATAGACGGTGATATACTTTTCATATAGGTATGTATTAATAAACAAAGTTATATGTTATTTGCAGAAGTTAAAGTTTATGGTGGATAGCCGTTAATCTCAAACCAAGAGATGTGTTAAACATACATTTAAATTTCAAACAAGGTGTAACATGATGCTGTATTAGAAGTAATCTTATCTTATATGATTCTTTTGTTAGATAATAAGAACACAAATAACTGTATACATTTATATTGTAATAGCGGAACACGCGTTATCGCGTGGGGTCTGAACGTTTCGCCGCGGTCTATTGGTCACCGCCGTTTCGCTGCGGCCGTTTCGCCGCCGGGTCGATTCGCCATTGGACATTTTGCCGTTGGTCGTTTCGGCGCCGGGTCGATTCGCCACTGGACATTTTGCCATAGGTCGTTTCGCCGCCAAAATTATTTTACACGATTCAATTCAAGACTACTACATACCATCTTAATATTTTTGTAATTTATTGTATAACAACTCAGGTGTCTACCAAATTTTATACCTCGTTTTTCATTACTTCTAACGAGACAAATTATCATTGGCACCCATCATTACGGATTAGAAAACAACGTTAGAGTGGATCATTAAGAATAGATTTAGGTTCATTATCACATTGGTATCTAGTAATTTTTACCACTCAATTTTTTCCCCATCATTTGGTTAACTTAGCAATGGGAAAAAAGCATCATTAATAAATAACTGAAAATGGCAATTATTTGTCTATATAAAAGCACGAATGTGTAAATAGATATGTAGTTTCATTTTGTACTTACTACGAAACACCCTTAAAAAGTCATTCCAAATTTTAAGTAATATATGCTTTACTTCTCAATAAACAGGGGGTCGCTTGTCTGCGAATATTTTATATGATTAAGGAAAAGTTGCCAAATGTGTCATCGTCAAATATAAACTGTGACTTTGGGCAAGGTGTCATATGGACCATCGGAAATATTTTCTCGATGCGCTTATAAAGGAGTGTTTCTTTCACTTGTCACAAAATCTGAGAAAACATCTACTCCACCTGGATCTTATACAAGAATATAATAATCCTACGTGTGCCCTCAATGCAAAAATAGTAATCACTTTAGCTTTCGTCCCGATACAAAATTTGGAAGAAGCTATCGATGCTTTACCTTCCTGCGGAACTTTCACATTTGTTGGAGTATGGGTATGAAGTTTTGCGAGTACCATTTGTCAATATAACCCTATTGGGATTTTTGTATAAATTATTTTAATAAGCAAATAAGTTCTGAAGCGCCACCGAAAGGTGAGGTTCTGAAATTATGACTTGAGGGTTTATCCAAATGTTCTCCTGCATTGTTCGCACACGGAAAAAAATGATTCACATATGGGAAATTATTCGATTGAAAATATTCCACTTGTTATGGCGCTATGGAAATCCTATACAGATTCCGATAGTGATATGTATTCAGATTTTTCTGGTGATCTAATGAAGTTGGAATAAGACTAAGTGGTTGATTTAGTTGCACATGGTATGGATGGAACATATCCTTGCTCAACATTACTTTCACAGAAGTCTGGCGTACTTCTATGTGGGTCTTCAACAACAGATGCGACAACGTTAAATTTGTTCCCTTCGTGTAGCAGTGGCTTTATTTTTCCATGATTTGCTACTTAACTGTCCCTGTCCAGTCATCTATCCATCAATATTTCAAATGATCTTCCATTTGGATGCCTTATTTCAGAAAAATTTCGTACACCATACGCAAGGGTATAAATCATTTCAATTGATTTTTGAATTGTATACTTCATTTTTACTGCAAAATGATCCTTATTAAAAAAGATCGTATACACGAGATGTCACCAAATATTACAGGATTATTCAAACAATTAGTTATGTTGTTATGCTAACGAGCAGCAACTGTGATAGTTCTCATGGTATTTTCTGAAAGAGCACACTAGCTTTCCAACGGCAATGTAATATGCAGGGTGTTACAGTTAATACATTCAATTGAAATAGAAGTGAATGTGTGGAAATATGTTAGACACCATGTATGATAGAAAAAGTGAAGATAGTTCAGGACTAGGCCAATATTAGATCGCACATAAATTTTTCATGGAAATTTATAAACTGTGGCAGAGATACAACAGCTTGAAAAGAGAATGTTTTTGAATAAATTTTTAAAGAAAAATTCATAACTGGGCAACACTGTATTTGACCATATTACAAATTTGTAGTTGAATATAGAAGCTACAGGCGATTTATTTGTTACATAAACAACTATGGTATTCTATTTAACAAACATATAATTCTTGGTATCACTCTTTTTCGGTACACCTGGTATTCATGAGAATAATTTTGGGTTGTATCAAAGATTACACATTAGAAGTTACATTAACAATTTTCTTCAATAAGCATAATGATTTAGCAACTATTGACCGAGGAGCGCTTATTCTGCTAACCTGTATATATACAGGGTGTTCCGCGACTCGACCGACAAACATACCATATATTCCGGTGGTCATTACAATAAAAAAATGTTACATGACCTATAGGTGAATTCCTATAATTTAGTAAGCCTTGACGAATTAATGTATGGATGACAAATTAATGACTTTTGTGCTGTAATATTAATGTAAGCCATTATGTCGCGTTTTACTAATGCAAAATATTCAGATATTTTTTGTTGTGTGGTTTTTGCAATGGAAGTGGACGTGCTGCAGCTGCGGAGTACCTCATGCGATACCCAGATCGTATTGTTCCTCACCACACAACATTTTCAAACGTTTTTTCCCTGTTTAAGAGACAGGATATTTCCCAAATCGTTGTGTAGAAAAAGATGAATTTGGAAACGCTGAATTAGTTTTGAATGAAGTTGAACGAAGTCCTTCTACCAGTATTCGTAGAATATCTCATACAATTCCTCAAACCAACGTATGGAGAATTCTGCACCTTAATCGTTTACAAAAAGTCCAGCATTTACTTCCTGAAGATTTAGAAAATCGACTACCGTATTGCCGGTGGTTACAAAATAATTTGGAGGTTATTCCACACGTATTTTTTACGGATGAGGCCCAATTTACAAGGAATGGTATTAACAACACACGTAATTCTCACATCTGGGCGGATCAAAACCCACACGAAACAATCGTGGTTAACCACCAACATCGTTTTTCCGTCAACGTGTGGTGCGGCTTGTTAAATAATCAGCTTATTGGGCATCATTTTATTGAAGAACGTCTTAATGCAGAAACTTACCTTCACTTTTTGGGAGAAGAATTGCTGAATTACATGAAAGATATTCCTTTGGAAGCTCGTCGCGGCATGTGGTTCCAGCAAGATGGGGCACCACCACATTTTGGGAGGCAAGTGACGCTGTTTCTTAATGAAAATTTTCCGGAAAGGTGGATAGGACGAGGTGGTCCTGTACGTTCGGTTTCCTGATTTGTCGCCTTTAGATTTTTTTGTGGGGTTGCCTCAAATCTCGAGTATATAGTAATGATAAACCAGATACACGCGAAGAGCATAGTTGAAGATACTAATTCTCTAAAGAATGAATTAGTAGCAATTAACTGGCAACATTCTGTGATACTAAGAATAGCTGCTTGTTTAGAAAATGGTGGTTCGCATTATAAACAGTTATTGTGATTTTGTGTTAATTATCTATACGTTATATAACATTTTTTGATCGTAATGACCGCCAGAGTATATGGTATGTTTGTGTCGAGTCGCGGATATATATATATATATATATATATATATATATATATATATATATATATATATATATATATATATATATATACAGGGTGGCCCAATTAAACGGGATTGCTCCATAACTCTCTTACTATTACAAATACGAAAAAATGTATTATATAAAAGTTGTCCACAGTCATAAACTACATGTTTTAAAATTATTTTCAGAAATGGCGGACTTCCGGTTATACCGGAAACTCATGCCAACTTCGTTATTTTAAATAGAATAACCTATATATTATTACATTTTTGAATTCCTCGTTGAATCTAATGGTCGCTTTAATAACCATACTATGAGTCTACGTCGCATTGCTTCTGAGTTATTTGACATTTTGTAGAAAAAATGACGTTTGCAGTGCCTCCGAAAACTATCAATATCTCGAAGACGGATATCGGTAGAGAGATGTCGCTTTCGTTTTTTACTTCCGAAAAGGGTACCGCATCATTCTCATTCATTACCAAAAATCTTGCTTTTAGAATTCAATAATTTTTATCGCTCCGAAAATAATTTTTTTCAAACATGGATAACTTCATTTTTTTAAATGAAACCACCCATATTTTCTTACATCAGCGGATAGGAAATTAAAATTCCTTTCCATTGATGTAACATTATCGATATTTTGGAGTGATAGTTTTCGAGATATTCACATTTTTATCTAATTTCAGTTTTTATTGCGCATTGCCGCGGTGCTTTGGAAAACGTTTGTCGGTTGTTTTAAACAACTGATAAGAAACGTCAGTTTCTCGAGCTTCTATTGCGCTTTGCTGTCTTGTGTATCAGCTTAAGTGTTTCTACAAGACATTTCCATTAAAATGTTGTTGTCCGATGCAGAGTTGATCGACATGACTTTCATTCTTGGAGAATGCCAAAGAAATGCGTTACTGGCATCAAGGATTTATGCGGTACGGTATCCTGAACGAAGACTTCCCCGAGAAACATCCTTTCAAAAGTTGTTACAACATTTTACAAACACCGGACGCGTCCAGGATCAAACAAGGGAACGTGTCAACAGGTAACCTGTATCTCTTGTATATCTTTTGTATATCTTATGTAATCGTTAAGTAATTGTCCTTATGTATTTATTCATCGTTCCTTATGTATTTCTTCTCTATTTCTTATATAAGCCTTAAGTAATTATTTTGTATTACTTGTGCAATCCTTATGTATTTATTGTTCATTCCTTATGTATTTCTTGTGTGTTTCTTTTGAGTTTTGTGTTGTTAATTCTTGAGTATTTATTGTTTATTTATTGTGCATTAAAAAAATTAAGTTATCCATGTTTGAAAAAAGTTATTTTCGGAGCGATAGAAACGGTTGAATTCTAAAAGCAAGACGTTGAAAGGCTGTTTCTCGGGGAAGTCTTCGTTCAGGATACCGTACCGCATAAATCCTTGACGCCAGTAACGCATTTCTTTGGCATTCTCCAAGAATGAAAGTCATGTCGATTAACTCTGCGTCGGACAACATTTTAATGAAAATGTCTTGTAGAAACACTTAAACTGATACACAAGACAGCAATGCACAACAGATGCTCGAGAAACTGACGTTTCTTATCAGTTGTTTAAAACAATTGACAAACGTTTTCCAAAGCACCGCGGCAATGCGCAGTAAAAACTGAAATTAGATAAAAATGTGAATATCGCGAAAACTATCACTCCAAAATATCGATAATGTTACATCAATGGAAAGGAAATTTAATTTTCTATCCGCTGATGTAAGAAAATATGGGTGGTTCCATTTAAAAAAATCAAGTTATCCATGTTTGAGAAAAATTAGAAATTATTGAATTCTAAAAGCAAGATTTTTGGCAATGAATAAGAATGATGCGGTACCCTTTTCGGAAGTAAAAAACGAAAGCCACATCTCTCTACCGGTATCCGTCTTCGAGATATTGATAGTTTTCGGAGGCACTGCAAACGTCACTTTTTCTACAAAATGTCAAATAACTCTGAAGCAATGCGACGTATGGACCCTATAGATATGGTTATTAAAGTGAAACTTTAAATTCAAGGAGGGATTCAAAATGTAATAATATATAGGTTAAGTTCATATTTAAAATTAAACGAAGTATGGCGATGAGTTTCCGGTATAACCTAGTAGTTTAACGGTGGACAAGTTTTATATAAGACATTTTTTCGTATTTGTAATAGTAAGGAGTTATGGATGCAATCCGCTTAATGTTTTGGTTTATGTGGAACCATAATAATTTAAATAATAAACATTTTTTCAGTGATAATCATTAAAAGAAAATATTTTAAGGGATACCGGCATAATACTTAATGTTATAGTTATAAATATACTATATAATTATATATATATTATTATGAGTATTTAAAAGTCAATAATGTTTGTTGAAACCATAATCAGTACTGAATATTTGTGTTAAATTCTTAAAAGGACAGCTACAACATTTTTTAAGATTACGTACATACCATTAAAAACGTTGGATAGTAGAATAAATTTTTTTTAAACGAATAGCTAATTAAATATAATTAAAGCTGATACACTCAGAACTTTTACGAAGTAAATTGTTAAAGATAAATTTGTCAGATTAGAAAACATAAAAAATGTTTATAGTATTTATGTTTAAATAGTGAAAACTTAATATTTTAATGTATGTTAATTAAACATTAAAAATAAACATAATAACAGAGATATTTTATAAAATTGAAATTTACACAATATACATCAAAAAAGTTACTTGTAATTTTAATACATTATAATTAATTTTCAATTTATAATTATAGTCTATGTTGTAATTTAATATATTGGTAAAGCATTTGCTTCAAGGTCTAGGAAAAACACAGCAAAAAACCTAGACCTTGAAGCAAATGCTTTACCAATTATATGTTAAATTACCATAGCACTATAATTTAACATAAGTAGTTGAAATTAAATTAAAATTGAAAATTACAAAGAACGTTCTGCATTGTGCTTTTCATTGTTAGTAACACTTCCAATTATTGATAAAGATATCTCTTTGTTAGATTTAACTGGGTTATTTTATTTGATGTAATGTTTGGATTTGTGAATGCTTCTATCATTTTAAAATTGAAGTTTTCCACAACTTTACACTTACATCATAACTCGATTAAATTTTGTTACATGTGTTTTTTGGCCGACAAATTTCATTGTTAACTTTCGTCGTAGAGAGTGTTCTGGTTTGTCATCTTTGAGGCAGTTTAATAATATTTAATTTTTATGACCTAGTTATTCTTTACTAAAAAAAAAAAAAATTTTATAGTTGGCTTTATGTTTCCCAAACTGTTATATTAATAGCAGGCTTATGTTTATGTTTTAATTTTTCAAATTTGACAAAATTGTTTACTACATCTTTAACAATTTTTAACAAACATTACTACTGACGAAGATAACTGTAAGTGTTATCGAAACGTTTAGATTGTATAATTTAAAGTACACCATTAAAAAACCCCAAAAAAGATAAGTATTTTATTATGAGTGTTAATGGTGAAAGTTTACATTTTCATATGTGCTTTAGTTAAGTTTCCCAAAATTTTATTATTATATATATATATATATATATATATATATACGTATTTGCGATTTCAGGTTTATAAACTCAATAAGAAATCACTTTATGGCAGAGTTTTATACCGAGTGATCACTAATATGTTCGAAAAATTTTAATAGCGTGTTCCTGACACAGAAATAAGAAGGAAAGTCATACCAGTGTATATGTGGAAATGCGTAGTTGTGAAGTTACATGGTGTATATAATTTTGTTGTAAAATGCCACTAATTACTTAGTAATCGAAATAATTATTACCTGTAGTCGTATCTATTAGTATGTGAGAGTATCCTTGTGTAGGTAAAGGTTGTCACTTCCCACATCTACTGAGTTACCTTTGTTTTAACTTATTGTTTCTATAACTACTCATTTTCAGATATATTTAATTTTTTTTCTTATTTCTGTCAGTAATACGCTCTTTAAAATGTTACCATATATTATGACTCACTTTGTATATACAGTTCTCCTTATTTCGTCCTAATTCTTATTACAGCATTTCTTACTATCCACTCACACTTTCTCTAGTTTCACTGTATGTCTCGCTTTGGGCATTATCCTATGTTTCGTTTTTCATAAAATTCCAGAAACCTGATGGGCAACTATTGTTTTTGATTTCCTCAGATTTCTTCAACACACACTTACACCGAACCGGAATCGTGCGATGTATAATTTTTTTATAATTCGACGTACTTGGTAGACTCTTACATTTTCGTAGACTCTACCTACATTATTATGATTTTGTAAGCGACTAAGTTGAAATGCGGCAACACAAATGATCAGCGACTTGAATTTGAATTTTAAGGATTTCAGGAAATCCGTTGAAGATTTGTTTTTTTGGTCTACTGAAGATAATTGTTGAGATGAATATTTTATATAAGAATTTTGCGTATTATAAGAATGTTTGTTCAGGTATTGTTGTGTATCTTAAATATAATTGTGCAAATAAACGACTCTTTTGTTGTATCGTGTTTATCTTTCATCCTTAGCAAGTGCATTGATATCACAGGTAATTTGTAGTAATAGTTGATGTAAAACCAATTATACGAACGTAAATGTACATAGTTTGTTTTAGGTATATCTAAAATACGACATGTTGGCAGTAAATATAAACTAGATGGAAATGGACGTTACCTTTGCCCAAATTGTCAATCATCTTATAAAAATAAGCAACATGTTGTACGCCATGTAAACTTTGAATGCGGGGTTGAACCACGCTTTTCCTGTGAAGTTTGTGGAAGAAAATTTAAGCAGAGGAGTAATTTTCGTACTCATGTGGTCGTTGTTCACAAACAAATAATTACTTAATACTTTATAAGATTGTATTGTTATTATTTTGCTACTATTGAGCGTTTTAGTCAGATCAGTCACGCAAAGTAAGCACTATATAGGAGAACGAAGCTATTGTTTTGAGTTGTCAGTTGAAATCTGTGAGAATGGAAATGGCAGAACTGGTATTATTAATCTCCACAGTGGGTTAGTTGTACAGAGACGATTGTAACATACCAAAGTGTAGTAATTATAATTTTTATTAATGGATTCGAAATGTGTATAGAGCGCATTTCATCGTGAGGCAGTCTTTGTTAGGGACACCAATCTTTCCGTAAACAACATGATAAATAAAAATGACCAAACTATGTGGTCGCATAAAATGTACTTGTTGAGCATCCATGTAATGTGTTCGCACGATTTTCGAACGAAATTGATTCATAAATAACGATTTTAACATCTCTTGGCCAAAATCCATGTAGTCACAGAAAAGTGCAGGAGTTGTTTTTATGAAGGTTATTTCACGAACTAGTTTAGAAATATCTCCAGTATTAATTTATTTAAGAAATTAGGTTAAATTATACTGGTTTTATACAAGTTCTTCAATCCGAAATGACTTCTCTTAAGAAATGTAACATAGGCGTAGCTTCAAACTTTCTTGTCTAGATGGTTCACCATATCACTTAGCATTTCCTTTAGGAAGTAAACCGTTTTCTGATTGTATTGTAGCATAACAGATTAAAATAAAAAGGAAAAATTTTGATTAAAATATAGTACTGCTTGCCTACATCCTATATGTTGGTAACAGAATCTCAATTAGTGTCACTGTGGCGGTGGCGTAATTTACGGTATAATTTGAAATTTGAATGTCATGAACTG
Organism: Vesta saturnalis; assembly: GCA_036346205.1. Lineage (NCBI taxonomy): Eukaryota > Metazoa > Arthropoda > Insecta > Coleoptera > Lampyridae > Vesta > Vesta saturnalis. Next base: position 2,408,218 of record JARFJB010000643.1, on the reverse strand, counting down.
TATAATAATTATTTTAAGCTTGATGTGGAATCATGGTACTAACAGTAATGAACAAAAAAATAGAAGAAGTTACCCTTTGGTATAAGTTTTTACCTTAATTCATGTTTTATTTTAAAAATAGGTTGTTTACGTACGTCTTGGGGATTTATAATGCATTAAAGTTAATAAGTACACTATATTTAGTTCAAATTGATTAATACAATTTTACATAGTTTAACAGTAACACTAAAGTAGAATTGTTAGTACCATAATTCCGCATCAAACTTAAAATAAAGTAATTTATGATAGTTTGACATTGTGGTTTGATGTTGAATGTTTTCGTATATGATACTCATATTATCATATATGATAATCCGGGAAAAAAAACGGTGTTGCCTGGAAACTGCATGAGATGGTTTTCTTTATTGGTTAAAAGTTAAAAGAGCCCGCCTCCAAAGGAGGAGGGCTCTTCTTTTAACCAACAGAGAAAACCAACAAATGTGGTTTCCTTAAGGAAACAACGCTTTTTCCAGAATTATCTGATTAATTTTGATGCACGCGTGGTATTCGATAGAGTATTTCCAGAATAGAAAAACTATATATATATATATATATATATATATATATATACAGGGTGAGTCACGACTGACGCGACGGAGTTTTAAGAGAAGATTAGATATATTTTAGGTCCATTAAGGCTACATTACACATCAAATAATTTCAAATATACAGGGTGCTTCAAAAAAGAGTGGCATATCAAAGTTATGTTTTTTTAAATGGAATGCCCTGTATTTTATCACATTTTTAAAGTAAGTGTGAAAAATAAGACAGGCTTTCGTTAGGGTTCCCTATAATCATAATAATAATAATAATAATAATAGGATTTATTTTCCAACAGAAAAATATCTAATAACAGAACAATTTAACTAAACTAAGTTACGTACGCACGTAAGGAAAGCAATTGATTAATATGAAAAATATAAATCTGCTATTTCATAATATAGAAAAAGAGTTTTTTTTTTATTTAACGGTATTGTAATTGTGAAATTAAGGAGCTAAACGTACAGTTAAATATATCTACCCTGTGGGACATAATGTTGTAATTGCGGCACATTATAGGTGATTTTTTTAAAACATTTATTCTAGGAGTAGGGTAATAAAAAGTAAAAAAGTTACCTAAATATGGAGCGTTTCGATTTATTTTTAGAAAAAAAATTAATTGTTACCAAACGAAACTAATTTTGTCAAAACTGCTTCAGGATCTCGAAAACAGATTGTTTCCTTGATTTATTTGGCAATTTGATTGCGAAAAATACTACACTGGGTGTTTTCGGTTGTATTATTAATACATTCAAACTATAATATCTTCCGTATTTCAAATGAAACACCCTGTATAGCTTAGATCTGTCATGTGACCAATTCAATGATCTTCCAAAAAGTACTAAGATATCCTATACGTAAACATTCACGTTTCAAAGTTATTCAACAATATTTAACAATATCACTGATATATTAAATAATATTATTCCGAAAAATCTGAACACCCAGTATAGTATTTTACGCTTTGTATTTATGTGTAGGGAACCATAACGTAAGTCTATCTTGTTTTTTATACTTAATTAAAAAATGTGATAAAATATAGGGCATTCCATTAAAAAAAACATAACTTTGATATGACACTCTTTTTTGAAGCACTCTGTATATTTGAATTATTTTAAAAATGTAGCCTTAATGGATCTACACAATGTCCCAGCCACAAAAGTAAAAAAAATATATCTAGTTTTCTCTTAAAACTCCGTTGCGTCCGTCGTGACTCACCCTGTATAAGCAAACAAATAAAATTTTAGTTAATTATGTAAAAAGGTTACAAAATTTAATAAATGAACAAAACCTTTATTTAATTAATTAAAAATTTAAGTTTAAAAATCTACAAAAATTTTTAATTGGTAAGCATGTAACAAAATTTAGAAAACAAACAATACTTGCGTCCAAATACATGCCTGATTTTTCACTGTATTCTTCGGAACGCTCTTCAACATTGCTATCAATAGTTTCTCACGAAATTTTACGAAATAGTTTCATTTTTAATAAACTTTGCTTAAATTTTTTAACGTGGCTGTCAGTGTTTGACAAACGCTTCTTGTTCATAACAAGAATAGCTCTGTTATTATGGTAGTTGAGTATAACGCCATTGCAGTTGAATTACCTCTGTAATTCATAACGTTCAATGGGATTATCGCTGTAACCCTAACGAAGTTGCATTGCTGTATGGAAGTAAATTATGCATTAAATCGAAGTTTTGTCTTATTGTTTAAACTTCGTATATAAAGAATCACAATGTAATAGTAAACTTTAAGTTGTATGAATTATGAGCTACATCATTTATCTATTACTTTAGAAGAGTCATGAACTATGTTGATTTTTTATTTTTCAAGGTAGGGAATGATTGAATAGTATTTAATTAAGTCATTTACTATTTTTTACTTAGAAATATGATACTATGAGGAACATTTGCTATATGGATTATCATGGTAACAAGTATACCTAGTAGGTCTTTCAGCGGTCAAACTAAATCGATAGCTTAATTTTTGTATATAAAACTTAAACGACACTTCAAAATGCTGTTATATTGCTTAAATACTAGGTAATGGGAGTTGCCAATGAAATTTGGGCTTAAATAACGATGTTAAAATCCATGTGAGCAAGAAAAACGCATAAAGGTTAGTTATTGGGCATGGATGCATTGCTTTGGGAGGTTTTTGTAACAAAATCAGTGCACAAATACCGATTTTGGCATCTCTCGGCAGAACTCCATTCGGTTACAGAAAATACTAAGGTTCACTTATTGAGCATTGATGTAATACGATCGGACGTTTTTCCAACTAAATGTGTGCATAAATAACTAATTGGAAATCTCTTTGTCAACATCCATGTGGTCAAGGAAAATGGACAACATTCACTTATTTCCAACGAAATTTGTGCATATATAACGATGTCCGGATCTCTTGGACAAAATTCATATGGTCACTGAAAATGCACTAAATTTACTTGTCCATCGGAGCCCTGTTTTGGAATGTTTTTCAATGAACCACGTAATTAACGTCAAAATCCATATCAGCACTGAAAATGACAAATGCCCGTGAAATGCTATTAACGAAAAAGTAGTAATGGTTTGCCGGGCCTGCTGCAGGTCCAGATGGTCCGATCAAAATATCTTTCCTTTGTTCCCTGTCTGGTTATGAAGCTATTACATGGCGAAAACCGAAATAAAGAATGACCAAAAGAGGAGGCAACGTTCATATAAGTAGATCAATCACACAATAAATAATACACGAAGCGGGCATAATAGCGTCATTCCTTTGGAGAAACTCATTAAAAACATACTTATGTAAAATAATTCTCGGAGTGACAATTGTGACAAACCTAATAATTGCGTTTCGTTATATCTGCTTATTTTTTTCCTAAAACCAGGTTTGGTTTCTTTATTTATGATTTGGTCGTATATTTCTCTTTACAAGTTTCTTCCTCGTGTCTGGATTTTTATCTGTATGTGCTGTATTCTAAGGGTGTCTGTTTAAAGTGACGATGTTCTGTTCTTGTACCCTGTTTGAAGCTTTTTATATACTAGCATAGTAGCCTTTATAAAAATCTTATCTTTATTTTTAAGATCATGATGGACTGATTGGAGAAGATCGATGAAACTAGAGGATTTGTTGAAAGAAGACTACATCTTCATAAGATATACTAGAAGTCATAGAAATAAATGTATTAGTGCTTGACTATCCATTCGTATCAATCAGATTCAAATCTTCGGTTGCTGTTGAGAACGGTGTTAAAGAAAGTCCAAAATCCAGCTAGTACTTTTTTGTACTAATACCAAGGGTCCTCCTGTAGCTTTTAATCCGGATATATTTTTGATAGTCTTGGTTTTCTTAGATGATTTATAATTTATGTGTAATATGGAGAGTTTACAACTTTATTAAAATGAGCGGCCCAAAAGTTATAATTTAAGCAAAGAGTAGGGTAGAAAAGAAAGCATCACGATATCATTTGATTTACAAAAATCAAACCTTTCCATGCATGCAAACGTATAAAAATTACAACATTTTGCTTTCTGATATAAGCAGTGGGTCCCGAACAAAATGATCCCAAATGCCTTAATATTCATTATACATTATTGTCGCCGACAATACGCAATCTTTGGGGAGCAGGAGGGGCAAACCTGCCACTATTCATAACTGTGGCAAGATTATCGAAGAATGCATTGACGTTTGCTGCATTGAATCTAGTGATTGTTGACATGCATTTCAGGTGATGCTCATTCAGTTGGTCTCCCTAACATTGCGTCTTTTCTTGTAAACTAATTTATAACTAGGTGCTAATGAAGTGGCGATGTTACAAATTTAGTCCTTCAGCCGTTTGGCACAAAAATGAATTTAATTTTGGGTGGAGCTAACTTAACATTAAGCTGGACCCTCTACTAAAAATGGATATGCCACAAACTTTTGTACACAGTTAAGTGCAATTTAAGAGTAGAGAATGAATAATTCTTCTAGTTTGTCTCTTTTTATTGACACACTATCAAAATATCCGGTGATTCTATTAAGTACTCTTAACTATTAAAAAAGAATGATTTTAAAGCTTAACAGTAAAATGATTTTTCTACGTCACATTAACAAGGTGACTAGTTCCCGATTTAATTACTCTTAGTATTTCGAGAAAAGTACGAGATTCTATTCATCAGCGGGGGGGGGGGGGGTGCTCAAAGTAAATCATGTGTAATACATTATACGCGTTATTGGTTTGTTATTAAAATGATTCCTTTGTTTATACTTTATTTAAATATCTAGTTTCCAAGGGGGACCCCACCTTTCACGAGTAGGTTCAAAAAATTTGGTGCTTTTGCGATTTGTCATTAAAATTATTACTTTATTTACATGTCAAATTGGATGCTCTTAGGGTCTAGAAAAAGTTGAACATTGTCCGCAAAGGGCCTACCTGTTAAGAGTCAATTGTGTTCAAAAAATTAGGTGCTCCTCCAATTTGCCATGATTCTGTTATTTACACTTTATTTAAATATTCTGCTCTTGAATTAAGTGGTCTTACCACTTCGAAAAAGTTGAACACGCTCCCCAGTAGAGGAACCCACCTCTCAAGAATAAACTATGTTTAAAAAATTAGGTGCTTTCTCGATTTGTCATTAAAATAGATTCATTATTTACACATTATTTAAATATCTAGCTTCCAAATTAAGTACTCTTGCCTTAGAATCATTTTAATGGCAAACTGAAAAAGCACATAATTTACCCTTGAGAGATGGGCCTTTCTGCTGATGACAGTTTCGAAACGGTATAGAGCACCTAATTCGCCAACTAGATATTAAAAAAAAGTATAAATAAAGGAATCATTTTAAGTTTTTAAAAAATTTATTACTTTTCTTTACTGCTGAACAGAATCTTCAATTTTTATGGAAATCACAATTTATTAAATCGGAACTAAGTTAAAATTTGTTTATGCGCATATAGAGATCATTTTAATGTCAAGCCGAAAAAACTCTTTACTCCTGTGAGGCGTATCGCATCGTTTACGACAAAGTGCAACTTTTGTGCACAGTAAGAGAACGGGATATTTTGATGTTGATTTTAGTGACAATCTAGAAGGTTAATTTATTCTTTGCTAGTTGATTGAGCTCGTGAACCACGTATCTAGTGGTTCGGACGCAGAAACAACATAATCTATTTAAGTAATTGCAAGCAGTATGTTGAAGTATATTCGGTGAAAATTTATGCGAAAATATGGGACACCACAAGGGACAGTACTTGGTCCACTACTCCTCAATATTTATATTAATAATATATTTAGGTCAGAAAGATCAGGTAGTAGACTTAATTTAGAACTTTTGAAACAAATAGAACATGTAACACCAAATATTGTGCACGTATAAATGACCATATCGCTACCTCATTGTTGAAAATGGGGCAAAAGTATGCATCTACCTTGACCCGCCACTGTATACCTACTTACTAGATGTAATATTTCCATAATAGGATACTTGACAATTTTTAAAAAACAACAAACATTTTTTTGGCGTACTTGTGAAATCAATATTTTTACAATTAAAAACGGGTCGACTTGTTTTATGACGGCACATTTTTATAAACAAACTAACCTCCATGTGCCACCTCTATAAATTGCATTTGAACAAACAATAAATGTCTTTACCAGCTTTTAAAGTAAATGCATTGCCTTTTTCTACAAATACAACAATTAAAACTCCCAAGAAATTGTTTGCTCATGTCCCACAAATATTGGAATTACTATACTCTTTTTCCATTTTTGAACAAATTTCACGCAAAAAAATACAATAGGTGTGTTAAGATGTACCGCCAAAAGAGCCAGCAGCTGTTTACATCGGTATGACGTCACTAGCATGAAGGCGCCGTTTCGATCACTTAAACCACAGTTTAAAAAAACTTAAACTTATTAAAATAATATTAATTTTTAAAGTCATTGTCATTTAAATTTATTTAGTTATTTAGGTTCAAAGAGTCATAATCGCCATTCATAATCAATAATTACATCTGTCACGTTCCCTATTATTGCACAAACGTTTACAGATATCTTTCAATAAATTTTATTAACTCAAACTTTTTAAATCAATTTAAATTGTGATGTGGGGGCTTTACGAATTATATTATTAACACATACCGGATTTTAATAGTTATTAATGATACTAGTTCGATATGAACGTCATAATGAAACGCGTGTAAAGTTAAACCGCGAGGCGTTAGCCGAGTGGTTTATTTACACAAGTTTCATTACGAATTTCATATCGAACGTGTATCGTTCAAAATTTAATCTGCGCCAGTCCAAATAGATTTTCTTTGCATAGATTCGATTTGTTTACAATATCAGAAACGTTTTTGTAAATAAAAATTCAAAATTATTAAGTGCCCATATTAATCGATGTTATAGTAACCGCGCATGTTGATTGTTTCCATTTTTTACGTTGACAACGTCATTATTTGCGTTCAATTTTGTGCTTTACATGAGTTTCACGCACTGATGGACTGAATTTAACAAATTGTACAGACTTTATAATTAATGTTTACAATAAATAAATGTTGGTAAAGATTTTATAATGAAGTAAAAGTTGTAACTAACTTTCTTTTGCCTGTTTTTATTTTATTTTTGGGTGCTATTATGAAGGCCATCATGACACCCAAATGAACATGATAAATATATCATAATGACACTGGCGTAGATTAATAAATGAATTTAGTGGTATGTCATGGTTAGGTTTTCCTTTATTATTGTTTATGTACCTATAGGCGCTGAATGAATAAATAGGTAATTTTTATTTATTTCTTTTCAATAATTTTTTTTTTATTGAATCCTTTATTATACAATCTGTCCTATTAAACAAGGGTCAATAAGTATTCTTTGTGTTTACATTATGGGTAATGCAAATAGCAGTAACCCGCTACTAGATAAATAATAATAATACGAATTGTAAAAAGACCCAAAAATGAACAGGAAAAAGTAATTATTAGAATATACTACCTCCAAGAATGCTGCAATGAAGACTGTAAAAGTAGAACTGGTTTCATTTCAGTGCGGAAGTGTACTAGCCATGTGTGAGAAATAGAAACGGTACTATTGACCTTTATTATAATGGTGATTAGTCTTCCTATAGCAAACGGAATTGTTGCTGTTATGAAGTGTTCAGTCGAGTTAGGAAATGTCCTCATTTTACTCCATAACATTCAGGTGTTTTTGGAAGTCTAAACCAAAATTGTAAGGGAATGTGTTAAATTGGATCGAATCCGATGAAATTATGCAACGCTCAACAATAACATGTCACGTTTTGCTATATTTTAGAGTTTAGACAATTATAGAATTCACTTACATAATATTGATTATGTGTCAGGATGGAAATATGGATTAAATTAGCATATAATACTTTACCAATGCAACGCTTTGCGGCACTGGATATCTAACGGATGCGCCTCTTTATAAAAAAAACTCATGAGTATATAAAATGTAGACTCAATGACGTACCCCTAAGCTCGGTCCGCCTTATTTCGACGCGGCCACTTCGACGCTTCCACTTCGACATCGTCGCTTCGACGCGACATCATCTCGACGCGAGATCATCTCGACGCGAACTTATCCTTTAAATAATCACGCTTTGTATTATTGATTCATTCAGTGGTATAATATAAATCGGACCATCTTATTTCGACGCGGTCACATCGACGCTCCTGTTTCGACACGTACTTATCTGTCCCCATCAGAATCACATATAACGACTATTATTATAATTAATAGACTAAGCGGTATCTGTTTTCGGTGGGATGTTTTCTATATGATCGAATTTTTTTGCTTTAATCGCTCCAAAATGGTACTAGTAATAATAATTTCGCTATGCGCGGGTCCAAAAACCTGTGCTCAAATTTTTATTATACAAAATGTTAAAAAAACACGAAAAATTTAGCTTTTTTTATTCTTTGAACTAGAATATCTCAAAAGCTATTCATTTCAGAGTAAAGTTGCAAAGGAAAAAAAAAATTCGTAATTTCATGTTAAACAAGAAACAGGTAATTTAAAATAATAAAATAATTTTTTTATATTTAAACTTATAATGAAAGTATTCGAATTATTTGTTTAAAAGTTCCAAAATTGAAAAATTTAAAAAAATTAGTAAAATAGGCTTAAATATCAGTGTTTAATGTTGTATAAGATATAAAAATAAATACAAATTAAAAATATTTTTTATTTTATTTATTTTTTAAGCGCTGTATGTTTTATGTTAATACCATAGAAAATGTAATCATTTTACTTAATTTTTTTTTCATACGAATTATATTTTTAATTTTTTCTTATTTTTATATTTTAAGAAGCCTCTTTCTGAATACTTTCAATATAAGTTTAAATATAAAAAAAATGTTACATTTGAAGGGATGTACAAAATGTATGTGCATGTTTAAAACTACTTCCATAATGAGCTTTTTTATTGACGCCGGGTGTACGTACCCATTTTGAAAAATAGGTACGCTGAGCTAAAAGGGCGAAAATCGCTAAATGTTAATGATGACAAACAATTAACATGTAGTCGGTGTAATTATTAGAGCTCGGATTTATATGCATGAAAATTAGTTAAAATATGCGCATATATATGCATCTAAAATATTTAAAATATGCACTTGATTCTGTAAAATATGCAGCATATGCACTAAATTTTACTCACAATAATAAACAAAATATTTTTATACATTTATTTTTAAAATAATACATATACAATACATATAAAACAATAATTATAATATTAATGATTAATGAGATTAACTAATAGAATAATAAGACAATAACAGATAATAAAAATCATTAATTATTTAGTTTATTGTTATTTACATTACCAAAACAGTTTATAATTATATATTTTTCTAAATCCTGCATAGTAAACGATTGCCTTCTATCGGAAAGTATATTCTTGTATATAGAAAAACTTCGCTCTACATCTACAGATGTAATGGGCGCATATTGTAAAACAGAAATGATTGCAGGAGCTACATTACTTAGCACAAATTCACCTTGTATAATTTTTGAAACTAAATGACCCGATTATTTTAATATATAGGATTATATAATTTCATTTAATTTGTTTGAGTAGGTTAAAAAAAAACATCTTTAAACTTTTGATATAAGCATTACGCATATTGAAATTGCTTATTAACATTGAAGTATCCGATCTATTCACCCATTCATAGAAATAATCTCATTAAATTGCTATTTGGAATTTGGATAACAAATGTAATTAGCCAAACGAACAATAATAGTAACTTATACTGCCAATGGCCCTCAGAACAATAACCTATTGAAAATTTGAAACTGAAAGATTTATTGCATTCTACTTTAATGAGTTTCCTGTAGATAAATAAATATGCAAAAATACACATATAATTTAATATAATTCCATTGAATCTCCAAAATGGGAAGATGAAAAAAAAAACTGCGCAAAACTTCACGAATGTATAGCATCAATGTAATTTTTCATTTGCATTATAAAAAAAATTTAAATTGAAAAAATATGTAATAAAATGCACGCAATGAGTGAAATATGCAAAATGTGCGCAACATCACGTAAATATTCAAAATATGCAAAATAAAGTTGGTGTCTATCGAATTTAAATTATGCGATTCGTGTATAAACAAAATATTTTTGATGGCTTATTTATATTATAGAATATGCATTTTGCATATAATCCGAGCTGTAGTAATTATAGCAATTTCTAATTATAATGCAATTAACATATTCTAAGTATGTTTCAATTTATCAAAGTATGATGTTTTAATTTGTTAATAGTGACAGATTAAAATAATTAAATACAAATCTAATTGTGCGTTGGTTAAATGTACTACAGTTGGATATCTCACATCTTTATGCGACCACACATATTATTGCGGATTTTTTGTTAGTATAATTGAACAATATGTATTGTAAATATTGTAATGGATAGTAATGTACTAAATCTTTAATGTATATTAGCAATAAAATTAAAATGCAATAATAATATTACACTTTTATCTCGTTAGTAGTGTTTCCTACCTACATATATATATATATATATATATATATATATATATATATATATAGTTCTATATAGTTTAGGGCCTTATAGTAGGCTGCTGTCATAGGTGAAATGGGATTGTTTCCAAACGTCAAATAAGTTAGTATGTAATAAGGTATTTCAACAATATATTTTATTAGAGCGACAAAAGTATAGCAACTTTTTGATTTGGTATAGAGAATAAGGGTTTGTGATAAAGGTAAGTTTATTAATGACATTTTGTAGGTGATATATTTGCAGAAATAAATATGCCAAAAGGAAAACGAATCTGTACGGAAGTACAAGAAATGGTCGTAAACGTCTTTTTAAAAGGAACTAGTAAGATTGCGATTTCTAAACAGTTTGACTTACCCAAATATGGTGTGTAAAAAATTATTTCACGTTTAATGAAAGAGGACATGTAGAAAAAATGCCAAAATAAGTTTAGCGACGAAAGTCGTTACAAAACTTTTAATTCTGATGCAATGCGGCGTGTTAGATGTCCGGTTAATATAAGATTTCACCCAAAGTGTGTATTTGTATGGGGTTATTTCTCGAGGAGTAGAGTAGGTCCACTTCATTTTATAGACGGCACTATGGATCGCTTCGTCTAAAGGGACATACTCCAAAACGTTATGTTTCGCTATGCTCAGAGAGGGATTTGTATTCCAACAGGACAACGTCCCGAAACATTCATCCCACCTTGTTCAGAAATTGTTTCAAGAGAACAGTGTCCAGGTTCTTCGATGGCCAGCACAATCGCGAGACCTCAACCCCATTGTGAACCTTTGGGAAGAGGTTGAACGTCGTATTTGGACTACAAGATTCCCAAATAAACAGTCTTTGATTGATAAAATTAATGAAGTTTGGATTAATATGCTGGCTATTACTATCCAAAATTTAATCTCATCAATGCCGCGTCGTTGCCAAAAAGTTATATCCAACAATGGTTATCCTGTTAATTATTAAGAACCTGTTTTTATGTTATTATAACCCTTCATCCATGTTTGTGATTTTTGAGTTGTTAAATGAAATAAATGTTCTTCTTTCAAAAGGTGCTTTACTTTTGTCGCTGTAATAAAGTGTATTGTTGAAATATATTATTAAATACTAACTTATTTGAGATTTGCAAACAATCCCATTTCACCAGTGACAGCAGCCTACTATGAGCCCCTAAACTATACAAATTTTAATTTCGACGGTGGCTCACTTTATTTTAAATATTCAAATATTACATTTTACCACAAAAGTCGCTTCACTTTTGTCCAATAGTGTATATAGGTTGTCCCAACGGTTTGGGGGTAGAAGATTACGCCTGTACCGTTGATTAAAAAAATCTTATAACAGATTATTGTAGTCAACAACGAGGAACATTTTGTAAAATATTTTGTATATACAGGATGGCCCATTTTCGAGCACTACACTAAACTTGTGTTTTTTAATCGAACACCCCATATATTTGGATGCTCTGCTAAATGCTGAGCAAAATGATATATGGTACTATGGGTCTACGACTGACGGTTCCCAAGTTATTAACATTAACATTAAAAAAATTAGTCAATTAAGTAGGCTCCTGTTCCGCCATCTTCAAAAATATCGGAGTGAAATTTTGGGATTTGTTTTTCCAATGTGTTTAATTTTAACTTCTACATTCAGATTGCAGTCTTTTCTCTAGATATAGAGGGTGGTCCATTTTGCTCAATGTTATTTTTCTCATTTTTTTAAATGTATTTTATTACAGATTTGAATAGCATTTAATACGATCATTCAATAGATACTCACTTTGTACTACCTGTTCCTAAGTGTTTTTGAATTATTTAGTGATAAAGTTGAAAATTGTAACATTTTGTTAATTTTTTTAATGTGTAAGGCCTATAAAATAAGTTAAGACAATGTCATAATTCACAAAAAAAAAAAAAATTAAACAATGATAATTACAACAAAATTGTGAAGCGATAGGTTTTGTGACACTATACAATATTTTCTACTATAAAAGAGTACCGCTTAATAATTATTTACTCGTAGAACAGAGTAAATATAAACTTTAAAATGGAATTAAAGAACACAATGGCTCCTAGTAGCTTGGTGTTCGCTTGTCTCTTTCTGTTTAGTAACAACTTAACAAATGAAAACCACTTATTATAAATAATTCGTGAATTGTCAGGTATTTATCTGAATAGTAACTGCTTTAATAACTGGTTATTTACTTAGTGTGCGATGAATTTCTCAAAAGAAGAGCTGATTAATATGATCTATGCTTTGGGACAAGCTGAAAGAAACTGTTTGTTGGCATCCAGGATTTATGAGCAAAAGTACCCTTTAGCATCCATCCAAGACCTGAATCGTTTCAACTTCTTCGACAACGATTTGAAGATACAGGGAATCTCAAATACAAAAAAAGAGATGTAGAAAAACATACTGTTACAAACGAAGAAAACGAGTTATCAGATTACTTAAGTTTAGCAAAAAATCCTCACGGAAGTGTTCGTCAGATTGCGTTACTAGTAGATCTGAGCAAAAGTTCAATACAAAGAATTATGAGAAATCATAAATAAATAGTTATTAAGCGTTGCTCTTGTACAGTCGAAATGTTGTATTGTGTCACAAAAACAGTTTTATTGCAATTAACCTTGTTTCATTTTTGTTTTTCTGCGAATTATGACATTGTCTTAATTTATTTTATAGGCCCTATTGTGACAAATTCAAAAAAAGTAACAAAATTTTACAATTTTTAAGTTTATCACTAATTAATTCAAATACACTTAAAGATTGGTACTGCAAAGTAAGTATCTATAGAAACGGACGAACCAAATGTATGTAAATTGTAACATAAGAAGCAGCCTTTTTTCCTTAAGAAGTTTTACATTTGACATTTTACTGTAAAATAATTAGGGCAGCCAATATTTACAATAGTTTATTTTAACATGGGAATTATGTCCAATGTTAATAGATTTAAAATGTTTTGTTTCCAAGGGTTAATTTATTTAGGACTGAAAAAAGTTTTTCAAAAGTTAAGGTATTCAGAACAGGGTATTTAAAATTAAAAAGCGTATATCGGGAAGTGTTACGAATTTCATTTTTCTTCAATTTGTTATCGTAATTTTAAAAGAATAGAGTTCATACTGATTAAATGAAACGTAGTTTAAGAAATGTAAGATGTGGATATAAAATTGGTTTTTTTTCGTGTTTGATAACGTAAGTCTAGATAAATGGGTGTTGCAACTCTTTTTTAAAGTTTACCGGATCGTTTCGTTCAAGATTACCGTTTGTAAAGTTTGTAATATTAGGTTGGTCAACTCCGTTGCGAAAATAAGTCGTGGCCTTATTAGTGTTTTCGTCGTGGGAAACGTAAATCTTGCATTTCTTTAGTGTGGATAGTTGCAGGTGACTTTCAAGAATATGGTGTAATGTGTGAAAGGCGTTTTTACGTCAGTTTTGATTAAGGTGTAGAGGTGTTAAGACTCACGTTTGTTGCGCCGTCCGTAACGTACGAGAAGTGTTCTGAAGGAGGTTAAATTTGTCACGTGCTCCCGGGGGGTTAAGTGAAGTCTACGTAAGTTGCCCTATTTGTGGATATTCTCAAACTTAGTTCAACCACGGGTCTTATCGTTTGTCAGAAGTGACAGTTTTGCGTATTCAATGAAGGCCCTTGTGTTAAATGTTAGTGTTTGTTTGTGTTTTTGGATTGATTATCGCATTTCTTTTGCAGATATTTTGTGTAACAAGTTCATGGATTTTCGCTAGTTTCACCTACACTGCTAACCTCTAACGAATAAAGAACCGCTGTAAATATGTATCCCTTAATAAAGTTTTGTGTAAATAAGAGCAAATAACGCTTGTAAATACAGTTAAAGATGTAATATTTACGTTAAATCAGATGAAAAGGTGATCGGAGCATATAGTTTTTAGTTAATGAAGTTTGTGTAAATTTAATTTAAGAATTGAGGAGAATAAGAAGCTATTGGTTTCATTGATGATATGCCGAAAGGGTCAGTTGCCGTTACAGTTGTCAGGAAGAAATTTCGATTGACCATTTTTGCATTGTGGAGGTAACTATTGTTCTATGTTTACTTTTGTTGGTGTTTATTTGTATTATATTCACCCGCATATGAATCATATTGTGTATTGTTTGTTTTAACCTGATTACGCTATATAATTTGTTAAGTTTAGATCTTTATTCTTTAGATGTTAATTAAAATTCAAGCTACATAAGGAAGATAAATTTGGGTTCATCGAATCTTGAAAGAACCATTCCAAATCAAATCAGTTTTATTAGGAATTTTACGCAATAAAGTTATATTTCAGGTGTTTGGACAACGCGCCGTTTGTTTATTTTAATTCTTATTTTTATGTCAATATATTGTATAATGTTTATAAGTTGAGTATTATTCCTTTAAGTGCAAATATTTTTGTAATCTTATTCTTCTCTCACAACGTTAATCGCGTTGATAAAAATTTAAAAGATATTTTGGATTGCACTCAAGTTACAGGGTTGTTTATTTTGTAGAAATTGTATATTTATACAACTTTACACTGGCAATCTTTTAATTGTTGTAATATCTAATAAATAATGAGAATTTCTCTATTAGAGTATTTGCTATTTTGATTTTGGTGATATAAGTTGATTTTAACAGATGTTTTAAGATATAACGGAACGTAATTCTAAAATAAATAAATCGTTGACCGATCAGCTGGCTTATTTGCATGCCAGTGTTTGTTTTTCGAGTATCCACCAAATTTTTTTGAAGTAATTTTTAGGAATCGACGTACCGACTGCATTCACCGTTTTACCCGGTTGGATTAAAGGTAAACAAGTTTTATTTGTTTGGGTTAGTAGCTGTGTACTTTCCGTATTTAGGTATTACAACGCCTATTTTGACGTTTATTGAATTATAAAACGGTTAAAGGTGTTTGATCATGTTTGTTTATTTTCGTGTTGTAACGTATTTTCAATTTAAATTGAATAATTAATTACCGTATTGACCAGTCATTTTTTTTGGCGGATTTTAATTAAAGCTTAGATTTTATTGAAGTTCAGGTGAACTTTGCGTAGAGATTTTTGGAGTGCAATTTCAGGTAGAGGTGAGTGTTTTATTTTGAGTGAACATTATGGTTTCCTGCGAGGCCGTTATTTTTAGATCTAGTTCTTCACGTTTTCCAGCTATAAATTTATTTAACAGGTTGCACCTTTGTGACTTCATGATTTTGACTTTATTGAGTTGCGTCGATTGCCCTTTAGGAGTGTTGAGTAAGAACTCCGCCGATACCACTGAGCTATGTCAGTTGCTTGCACTTGACCTTTACGGGATAGTTAGTTTTTGGCCCGTAAGATCGGATAAAAATCGTAACTAGCTTTGATTGAATTTTATTTATATCAATTTTACCTATCTCTAGACGTTCTTATTTTAAATTACAATTGTTGATTATATAAATTTTTCCCATTTAAAGTACATCTAATAATTAAATTTACTATTCAAAATTTAGTCAGTACACGCGCTCCCAGTTTACAGAATGAACTAACTATCTTTCCAACTTAAATTTTTTTTAAAAACCTAGACTTGATTATTTGGACTCAAAAATGTGTTAAAACCTCAAAAAACATAAAATTTTATACTGATCAAAAATTACTCTGGAAATCTCATGAAAATATAATAATTTTATAAAAAAATGTCAACTTAATCGATCAGATAACTTAAGAATGTATCATTAATTTGGTTTCGAAAGTCTTCTAACTTAAAGTAGAAACCCTTGTAACTCAATCTCAAAAACAGTCCTAACCGTTACTTTATAAATAACAAAGTATCACTAAACAATTAATGGTTTTACTCTTTATATTCTACCTCTAAATGACTATCTTTAACAAAACAAATATAAAATCTGAGTTCCACCAATTGGTTGGTTTGAAATGTCAACACGATTGCGCGAATCTTCGTAGAAATTCACAATAGCATTACAATCTGAAAGCTTATATGAAAAAAAACATGTATGAATAAAATATACAAATATAATTGTGCTGTTTTAAGGCACTGAACACATAGTTCCCAAGGGCAAAGACGAAAATATCAACTTCACAGCAAAAGATACTCGAATCCGTTACCTGTTGTTACGTTCTTAACAAAAAGTAGAAAGATCGTTACACAAACATGTCAAATTCTGATATTTTATTCTGTACAAATAGCAATTCATTTAACTTCAAAAGCAACATAATGAAAGAATGAACGGTATAATAATTCAAAATTCTAATCAATACCACTTCCAAATTTTATTATTTTATTAAAATATACAAAATTCACACAATGTTTATATTTTTATATTTGTCCCGTCATTTTCGGGAAAACAAAACTAAAATAGACGAACTGTAAAATAGTTCTTACTTATGTGATTCGTTGACGCATTCCGTAAATCGGCTGAGCCAGAATGAAGGACCTTAAGTCCACTATATCTAAAATAACTAAGTTCTTCAAACTACACTAACGGGTTGTTGATGTCGTAATTAACCAAAAATACGCTAACGCAAATCATTTTAAATAAAGCTGCCACAGATTACTGAGGCAACACACCTTCTCCTTTATTTACCCCACATAACACTCACTTTAACACCTTTGTCGTCATCCCCTACCCCCGCAACCCTGCAAGCCCTCGGAACTCCTGCTAATTTACATGATGTCTACTTTTAGTCTCCAGAATTCGACTGAATAATTGCAAATGAAAATATTTTATTTCATCGCAATACATTTTAAATAAATAAACCCTTAGTTACCATAACTGTAAACATGTTCATAACTCTCTAGGGAGTTATAGTAGGGAATTATAGATCTTTAACAAACCCCCTTTAATGTATTTGCGAGCTTGTCAGTTAATATATTCATGGTAACAATGCCTACTTAATTTTTAAACGTTCATTTAATTTTAATAACCAACAAAATTTCGTTTTCATATTTCATTTATAATGAAATATGAAATAAAATTATGTATCTTTCACGTGATGTATGTTAATAACCTCGGGGAACTTACAATCCGTTGCCCTCGGTAATTAATACCCTCATAACTCCCTTGATATATAAATAACTATTATTCCCCACTAGCCCATTGTAGAAAATAGCATTACTTCTGCTTTACATGTTGTATTAACTAGATGGCATCATGAAAAGCACGACTGTTACTTATCTAGAGGATATCATGCTTAAATGATACATAAAGTGCAACCAGAATTGTTTCAAATACTGATCGATTTTGTACATTTTCACTATGTTCTATTTGCAGATATTCAAAAAATGTTTTGACTAGTAAGAATAAACCCATAAATTACTTGCAAAAGATATTGTGGCGTGATTTTACCGACGACGCACTAAGGTGCCTAGAACTATAAACCACAACCTATGGCACCAGATTTTTTAATACAACAGGTCTCAAGCAGTTAACTATACCAAATAAGTATAAATATTTATCCCTTAGTTAGTGAAACCCTTCTTTTTCTTCTTCGTTTTGTAAGACAATGTCTTGTAAGTTTCTGATCACCTTGCCTCTTAGGACGTTGACGTGCCATCGCTTCGGAGGTCTTCCCATTGGTCTCCTAGTCTCTGGTTTTTGTGTTTTGGGCCATTTTTTAGGCGCTATTTGTTCATCCTATCAACGTGGTCTCTCCAGTATCGTCGACGTGATCTTACCCATCTTACCACGTCCTGTACTTCTAGCCCATTTCCTATTCTATCTCGGAGGGTTATTCCTTTAATAGATCTCTGTTGTTCTCATCATCCTTTGTTTTTTCAGTTTCCGCTTTGTTTCCACGGCATAAGGTAAGTAATGGACTAACACATGTTTCGTAAATTCTGGTTTTGCTATTTTCACTCATGTGTTTGTTTCTCAATATTTTTGAGTTAGCCTGTTATTCTGGCTGCTTTATTATTTTGTATTCTGGCGTCTCCTGTTAGATGACCATCACTTGATATGTCTAAACCCAAGTAATTGGATCTCATCACTTGTATAATCTTGTCGTCGATTGTCAGTTTACATCTGATTGGTACTTTAGAGATCACCATTGATTGTGTTTTTTTCCGGTGATATAAGCATATTGAATTGTGTAGATGTAGTTTTGAACCTGTTTAAGAGCCACTGTAAGTCGTCTTCGTTTTTTGCCATAAGTATGGCGTCGTCTGCATAGCACATTATTTTTATAGAACGGTTTCCTATCCTATGTCCAGCACGACTTTAATTTACGCTATTAATGGTTTGATTCATAATTATGTTAAAGAGAGTCGGACTTAAGCTATCTCTCTGTTTAATTCCCGTGACTATTTGTACTTCTTGAGTGAGTCCTGGTCAGTTTGTATCCTAGATTCATTTTCACTATTGAGTTCCTTTATTATTTTAAGATATTTTGTGCTATCGTTGTTTTGCTTTAGTATCTTTATTATATCATTTAATCGCACTCTGTTAAATGCTTGTTTTAGATCTACAAACAGCGGTTTGTTAAACTCTATCGATTTCTCTCATTGAGAATAGATTGCATCTATTGTTGATCTATTCCGTCTACATCCATGTTCTTCTCCCTGATTTTTTGCGTAAGAATTTTAGTTAGGATTTTAAGTATGGAGTTCAATAACATTATTCCTCAATAAGTAGTGGGATCATTCCTTTTACCTTTTTTGTGTATTGGTATGGTTATACTGGTTTTCCATTCCGTAGGTATTGATTCGGAGTTTTCAATCTTCTGAAACAGCCTTGTTATTTCTTCCTCAGTTCCTTTTCCACCGTATTTTATCATTTCATTCGTTATTTTTTGTTTTTATACTTGTGTATTGCTTCTTGTACATCTTCTAGTGTGATATTTTCATGGCCAACATTGTCACCGTTGTTCTGTTCTTCTTCATCGTTGTTGTTTGTTGTAGAGTTTTCATACAAGTTCTCGAAATATGCCACCCAGATATCTATTTCTATAGTGTTTAATTGTACTTCTTCATTGATCGGTTTTTTCCTCTTCCGTAGCATATTTCACATCTTCTTTTGCCCACCTAGCAGATCATGTTCCATATCGACTGAAACTCTTCTTAATTGTTGTTATGTAAACGATATTTTGTATCGTGCTAAAGATATTTACACACAGTGTGAAAGTTACCCTCAAATTACCTAATGTTTAATGCTCGCATGCATTCATCTACATAAAAGGAGTTCAAACTCAGTGCAGTTCCTTGAAGATATTGCTCTACGTCTCAAGAAGCAAGTTCTGCAGTAGCTCCCGAAAGTTCGTCTTATAATATACATAGTCTTAGTTGGCAGATAAATTTTTTTGATATTTGTTCCTAAAATAGTTCCCAATAAGGTATTTAGTAAAAGAGCAGTACTTTCTATTATAGCTTTCATTTACAGTCCAATTGGTTTGTAGCAAAATACTCAGGCTGAAAATCTGGATGAAAAGTTGGTACAGCTAAACTCAGAACTTCAGTCTGAAGCAAAGCTTCATACAAAAATTAAGTTCTCTTTCTGAAGGTATAAAGACATATGTTGTGTGTTTATGGTTATGAGTTATTTACGAAAATAGTAGGGTTTCTTGAAATTTAATTAAAAAGTAATCTTGCCACGTGTTACCATACCTTCACAGCTTGCAAACTGTTGCATTTGTTTTAGATTTATACGTAACACCAAAAATAAATCAAATCGATAAATAGTTTCTTACACACTCAGAGCTTCTAAAGTCAGAGAACGACATTATTCGATTCGAAACAAATTCATCCATTAGATTCTTCAGGAAAAATAAAAACAAACAGGCAACGTGCTTCATTCCCTCCCTAAGAGGGGAGGTCTGCTTGAGCTTTCCAAACTCAACGGGGTTAGCAATCTGAAGTAGAAGGTACTACCCAAGGATCACCTATATAGCTCCACAGGATGTGCGTATACGCAGTGGCAATGCCCCATGCAAGCTAACGGTAATCGAACCTATTACTAATTGCTAACAAAGTTAGCCATTTTGTTTCTACAACTGTACCAACCCCCGTATTAACATTAAATTAATAGTTAAACAGACTTAACTTCACTAAGGGATATTAGGGAAGATTAATCAGCTGCTTCCAGATAAGCCGAACTTGGCACAAAGGTGGATGCTTCCGTGGGTACGGAATACACCAGTGTCTGTAGGACTGCCTACCATCCAAGGGTCCCAAAAAGTTTTAATTCAAGAGTTATTTTTTATTTGTATAAAGAATTACCTTTGTTTTATTTTGTAATTTTATTGCGAGAATAAATACCTGTTTTAGTTTATTTGTTTCCTAATACTGTATATAAGTACTCACGCTCACTACAACGCGAACAAAAAGTAAGAATTATTTTTATATGTCAATATCTTTAAGAATTATTTAAGATGTCAAAATAAATTTATGAAATATGAACATTAAAAAAGGTAAGTATTTTAATTATGAAGTTGAGAACTCATGCTTGCCGAGATAGCCATAGCATTATCTATAGCGACAATGTTGCCAACATGTCTGTTCCTAGAAACCAATTAAAAGATTTTGTGTCTTCAAAAGGCATTAATTTTACAACATTCACGTTTTGTCCCAATTAAATGTCCTTCTAAAGTGCTGACTTACTATTTTAGACAAGAAACTCTATGGAAAAGTGTCTCTAACATATGAAGAATAAGAAATTAAATAACCTAAAGAGTCACCCTCAATAACTATTTTAATGTCCTTCAATACATTTGATTTAATTAAGTTTATTTCTAGTGCATTGATATGGCCTTGTTGTATAGAGTGAACACTGTTATCTTTTAAATAAATCGGAAAATGAAGGTTTTTTTATTATAGAACTTCTTTATGCATTATTGGACAATGGAAAGATATTTAAATAAGGATTCATTAGTTATATATACCATTTAATTATACTTAACATTAATATAAATGTTTTCCAGATTATTACTCTACACAAACTATTCCACCAAAACGTAAAAGAATTTATCAAATTAATGAAGAAGGACGTTATGTTTGTAGAAAATGTGGTATATCGTACAAAAACAGAACAACGTTATCACGACATTACTATCATGAATGTGGCGTTTCCTCAGGTTTTCAGTGTAACGTTTGTCAAAAAGAGTTTAAACGAAGAGATAGGTATAAAGAGCATGTTAATATACATTTTCCATTAAAATTTTTACCATAATTTTTATTACACTTGATCTATTTCTTATTATTAATTTTAATAAAGCATTATTCTGTGACGAGTAGTAAATATATTTGTTCCAACAAGCATCGCAAGCAATTAATAGCAATACGAGTCGGGATAGAGTAGAACTGTATATGGAGAGCTTTAATTCGTGAATTGAGTGTAAACGTCATGTATTACGCAGCAATATACGTGTATAGTGTAACTAATAGAAACTGAATAAAATATAAACGACCTGCCGTGAAAATTACGTGTGAATATTAAATACATTTACTAGTACATGGAGCTGTATATCTCAGGTAATAATAGAATTGCGCGCTATGCTCCTAATCGTAATACAGCTACTAAATGATAAATAGAGGGCGCCACTGATTCTGCCAATACTCATCAAACATCTTGAACCAGAAAGCGCTGATGATGACATTCATATGACTATTTGTGGTACATACACCTGTTCATGGTATAATCCACAAGTCAATATTATTTTCTACTGTACTTTACTTAATGCAATGAAGTCAGAAAATAGTATAGTACTATTCTGGGTTTAAATGGATTCTAAGAAAAGTTTCGTGCTTATACATAACCTTCCATACAGTTTAGATGCTTTGAGCGCCAATTAATTAGAATTCAAATATATTTTTTTAAATTATCTACTACGAGCAGTTTACATTAACAACTTTTACTCGAAACCTAAGGGCTAAAAAATGGGTTCAAAATATGCCAATATGGAAATTATTACACCTTTGACAAATACAATTTTAAAGAGTAATTTATACGCTCTTACACATTCCTGATCTGCACACTTGGCTTAACGATGTTCGTAGTGAATTGACGAACTCAAAGGAGGGTGCACGCTCAATACTTACATGGACTGATTTTCCCTCGTTTAATTGTGTTGCAATTTTCCAGTTTTCCATTCTAAATAAAGTGAGAATCGTTTATTAATAGAAGTTAGTAAGTAACTCCAAACCATGCATTAATAATAATTTTAAGTGAAATGATAGAAGCGCTTCATTGCTTTGTATGAAACATCTGACAATGAAAGCATTGCATCACAGTAACGGGAACTGTTAGAAAAAAAAGACTATTCAGGGGGTTTGTAGTTTCATTACGAGAGGGTAGTCTAGTCAATATAAAGTAAACAAGAAAATTAAAGAACAACTCGAATATTAATGCGCGATTAACAATCTCTACTTGTTTAACGCGTTCCTGCGTTAAAACACCTCGTCGCTAATCACCTTCATTAATACAATTGTGGTTAAATAACTATTGTACCACCAGTGATATAATTAAGATGTCTTTCAACCAAAGTGCATAAGACCTTCACAATGTATGGTGAGGTTTGCTCTTAATTCTTTTTGCGATTTTAATAAATTTAATGCGTGTGTTTGGGATAATGATAAATATTTCTGTGAATGATAATTATCAACCACTCTTTTATCCGTCAACTGGAATTAATTATTTAACAATTTTTTTTCAAGATTTGATTTCACCAATGTTGTGAAATGGAATGTTTGCTTGTAAATGGTAATCGCGAAGCACCTTTAATTAAAGTAAGTCTCTAATTTATTTAACTTGACAACTAATTATTTTAATTTATTTACAGGTCTAACCTCAGAAATAATAAGAAACAGGCAAAATCAAAACTGTATTTATCTTCGGAAAATTAAAGGAAATCGATTTAATATGAAGGCCGTGTCTTCTACCACGCGAAGATTGTAACCTCAATCTATCTAAAGATGGAAATAAAAAAGAAAATTAAAATCTACGGTAACCTAGGATCCTACCAATGCACTGTGGAGTACCGTAGCTTGGATCCTAGGTTACCGTAGATTTTAATTTTCCTTTTTATTTATTTATTTTTTTTAGATAGATTGAGGTTATAATTCCCTATTTCGCGTGGTAGAAGACACGGCGTAAAATGAAACTGTTATTAAAGGTCGAAAATCTGATTCCCAATACTTTTTTATATTTAATCGTAAACCAATTTCTTTTAAATGTAACCTTTTGCCATTTTAGGCTCTTTGATTTTAGGAATATTTTAGACGTGGACAAACTGTTTAATTCCTCCGACTAATTATACGATTTTCAAGCGAGTTGTAACTTTTAGAAAATTAAGAAAGTTAACACTTGGGAAGAATTTTGTACGTTTTTTTAGCACGAATAGATGTTACAGACTAATTTGAAATTCATTGGCCTCCACAAAATTCAACGCAATCTAAGATTAGTATCAAAATGGTTTTTATTGGTGGAAAGGAAAATTATTTTCAACCTCATTCCATTTTTAAAAATATGAAGATTAAATTAGATTGGATTAAGCAATTACCATTTAACTAAATTAATTTTTATAGCAAATATTTCAGCTTCTGACAAATTAATTCTGTCAAAATTCGATCTAATGTTAACAATATTACTGGTTTTATTGGATTAAAGGAAAATTATTTTCAACCTCATTCCATTTTTAAAAATATGAAGATTAAATTAGATTGGATTAAGCAATTACCATTTAACTAAATCTCAAAGCTTAATCAATAGATTTCCGAAAGGACTACTACTAAATTATTTAAATGAAAAATGTTAACTAATATTATCATTTTCATTAATTCAGTCTATATATATATATATATATATATATATATATATATATATATATATATATATATATATATACGTATAAATGGTAATTAGTTGAAAGACTAATTATAACTGTATTAATTTTAAAATTACCGATCAATGTACATACAGTAAAAGATCACCTTGAGTGGGACTTGAACTCACGGTCTCTACTTTGCTAGAGTAGAACCGTACCAACTGAAAAATCTTACAATATAAAATTATATAAGATCATAACCAGTCAGCTTTCTCGATTGTTTTTCAGTTAGCAGAGCCCTACTCCATCGCGAGATTTCGGCTGAATCGTACCAGCCATCTTCCGGTGATCTTGACACCTTGTGATTCGAACTGAACTGATATCTGGTTGTTCTCCGATGGAATTTGTAGTTGAGGTGTCACTTTCGCTGTCGTTTTCGTTTTCACTTTGAATTCGGCTCCTTTCACTACTTTCTCTCCTTTTAGAGGCGACTTCCAAGTATTGGGTAACCTTTGTGCATCATCCCGTGAGTTTATGCTGCGCGGTCTTTTCTCGTTTCGATGGCTTCTCGAAATATTCGATGAGTTTCATTTTGGATGTTGACTAACATATTGTCGTTATCAAAGTATATTTCCAGATCCTTTAGTGTCGCGTTACGATTTTTCTCTGTGTGTAGGTCGGTTGGTTTGCCCTGTATAGCTTTTTGTGCACTCTCCACATGGAACTTCGTACACTCCTTGCTTCTTGAGTGGAATTTCCGCCTTCAGAGTCTGCATGTCAAGTTCGTACACTCCTTGCTTCTTGAGTGGAATTTCCGCCTTCAGAGTCTGCATGTCGCCGACCTTGTTGGCCGTAAAGATTGGACTCAATGTTGTGTTTTTTCTATCTTGTCTGTCACACCTCTCACATATGGTAAAAATGTCTTGGCCGCTCCTTGTCTTGTTTTGTATTCGATGGTTTTTCCGCTCTTTTTATGTTCTTCTCGAAGAACCCATTTTGTAGTAGAGCTAAAGCGGTCTTGATCATATTTGTTTCTTGCGGGGTGTTGTTTGACAAGGAAAGAGTATAACTTTGACCTATCGTCAGTTCCATTAGATCACTACTACAAGAATTAGCGAGATACCTAGCAGAGCGGCTGCAACCACATAAAACGGAAAAAGAATCGAAAATAAATAACACTATCGATTTTATCGAGGTGCTGAAGGGATATATTGTGTAACTCGGGGATCTACTAGTGAGCTTCGATGTATTTCTGTTATTTACGAGTATCCCCATCAAAGAAGCAGTAGAGGTCATCCAACCCAAATGCCAACCAACAAACGACATATGCCAGTAGTTGCAGATATATTCCTACCAGACTCTGAGCCCAAGGCACTAGAATCAGCGCCAGAGAAACCATAATTTTGACTACGGTAGGTCGGTATGTGGAAAGAAGAAATTCGAACAGTTTCTGGATCATCTCAACGCCTGGTACCAGAGGATCAAATTCACAATGGAAGTAGAAAAATAAAACAAACTACCCTTCCTTGATGTTCTGGTCTACAAGGCGACAGATTGGGACACACCGTGTACCGCAAAAGTATATACATCGTACCATAACTATCCAGCACAACTACAATTAGTGATAAAAACGCTGATCTCAAGATCGGAGCGAAGACGCAAACAACGTCCAGCAAGAAACATGTATGAACAAGATCGCTCTTCTACAAAATTAGGACATGGAGCTAAGATATGTTTATCACATGTGAGAGTGTGACCATCTTTACCACCAACAAAAAAATTGGCAACATACTCCAGAACGCGAAGACAAAAATTGCACTCGAGGAGCAACGAAGAGCATCGTAACACGCTACTGAAGAATCCGTCAACCTCTTCACTGGCCCAACATGTGCAGGAGGCTGTACACAAAATAGAGTTTGATAACGTTAAAAACGTTGAATATCCAAAATGAAATACACCGAATATATCGGGAAGCCACCGAAACAGAGACAAGACCGCCCAGCATTAACACACGAGATAATGCACAAAGGTTACACAATACCTGCACACTATTTCTCGTAACTTGCTAATTCTTGGCTATCGTTACCTTAATTTAAGTTTTGAATTTGTGTTATTATTGGTAAATATATTTACATTACGTTGGTATCTTTTTTTCTTTCAATAATTAAATTTTGGTATATATCGATGTTTTCTGTTTAGTGTACATAATTACGAACGTCCCTGTAGATATGTTATGGTCTATAAGGGCTATTTTGACCACAGTAATTTTGGTTTTACGCAAACGCGAACTCACTTCATTCATTTCCGTACCTTCTCTATTTCAATGCATCTCGTTTCTAAGTTTTGCTCCCTTATATAAGGTATGTAAGGCTTCTAATTAGATTTACGACCGTACATTAAGGGAAACCGAATGTGTTAAGGGAAAGCTCTTATGGTAATGAATTTAGTATCGTTGCAAAAGCATCACGAAGTGAATATGCACAAAGTGGCGTGCATGATAAGGCAATTTCATCTTCACGAATTATAAATGGAGATACCTTTGTTTCGCATCAATAATGCATGCTGTTTGTATTTCTGATTTCGTCGTGTAATGCCAGCTTTCGTTGTTTGAAGACTGCTTTTGTAGTTTGGTTTACATTTCTTTTATTTGCACGTTGAAGACAAATGAAAATTACCTTACCGTACCGTATGTTTATGGTATTGATGAAAATGAACTTTTCAACTTGCGGTTCGTTTGAAAATAAAGTTAATACCTTATATTTATTTTGAGTACAAGAAAAGTAAGTAGTATTCAAAATACGTTTAAGGAAATAACAAATCGGTGTTGTTTTGATACAGTTATAATGATTGGAAACAGCTGATTTCTGCTTCTAAGATACAAACATTTTTGAGTGCATAACCTAGGATCTATAATATTTTTTTGACATAGGTCAAGTATACGTTTTAGTATTAAATACAGTGTGTGCCATATTCCATTTAGAATTTTAAGTAAAGATAGATTATAACCTAGTATAGTTGTGTTGATTTGGTAATTGTTTAAAATCGTAAACCGTTTTAGTTACTTTATGCTTAAATTAACTAGACATGTTGGTTTCATAAATATACATTTAGTGTTATTCAGATTACCTATGGTATTAATGTACAACTTACTCAATTTTTATTGTATTATAATTATTAAACCTATAAAATTCAGTGCTTTCCAACAAGAAAACGGAATAAGTGCTTTACTGATTATATCTATGGACATATCTCTGCCTCCCTCACACCTATTTCTGAACTATAGTAAGTAAGTATAGTAAGTTTCGTACTTTTCTAAGCTAGACTGTGGTGCAACTTACCTCTTTAATATACCAATCAACACACCTAATTTTTTATTTGTTATATTGTAAAGAAGCACACATCAGCTATCCCACGGGACAACGCCCAAAACAAGTACAAAAGGAAAACCAAAGGGGAAAGGAGAGAAAGTAATGAAAGAGTCCCATATTCGAACTGAAAGGGAAAACGACAGAGATGAATCGCAAGAACTCGAGCACGGATTACCTGAAGGTGGCTGGTGATGGAGATTGTTCTTTTAAGGATATATATATATATATATATATATATATATATATATATATATATATATATATATATATATATATATATATAGGGTGGGCCAATAGTGCGTGGGTGGAAGATTGTGAGTTTACTAATGAATATTTCTAAAGTTTGTTGATGGGATGGGATGAGGAATCCCTAGGGCAACAAACCCAAACTGTTTGTACTTGAATCGCAAAGTTTATCCAGGACGATTTATATCAAAGTTGCATTTTTTAAATGGAACCCCCTATATATTATTGCATATTTGTATTCCTTGGTCAATTCTAGTGCGACTTTATGTATCACACATGGTACCTAAAACGAATCATTTAGAAATTCATCATTTTTACAAATGTAGATTTCTGAAAAAATTTAAATATCGCTGTGACCACCAAACTTACAAGGCTTCGATGTTACTAGATATGAAATGTACTAGCGTAGAACGGACAGTTAAATCCTTCTTATTACTTTGTCAATTTAGAAAATTTCAATCAATGGTAACTTGATTTTTTCAAGTGGAACAGCCATTTTTTTCATTTTTGCATCAAATGCGGAATTTTGTTTACCTTTCGATCTATCTTCGGTAGATTTCTTTTAATTTCGCAATTTCTGATTAATTTGCTATATTTTTCAATTTTTAGTTTACATTACCTAGTAATCCGTGGAAAATAAACAAAAAACGATTCACATTGTAAAGAATTATTTATTGAGCAGAAAAACAAACACAAATAACAAAATTGCAAGCTAAAACTCTAATAAAAAAAATATTTTAATCAATGGTAACTTGATTTTTTTAAATAGAACAGCCAATTTTTCTTTTTTGCATCCAATATGGAATTTTTTTTACCTTTCTAACAATATAAATTTGTGGGTATCTATTTTCGGTAGATTTCTTTTAATTCCACAGTTACTGATTAATTTGCAAATATTTTATAAACCAGTTATGTCACTTTAACTTTACTTTGACATTAGATACTAATTCGTGCTTCTATTTCTGGTTAGAGATTTTTTGGAGTGGTTAACAACAAATTTAACTGATAAAACTGCCAAGTTTTTTTTTTTAAATGAAATGGTTGATATAGATTTTATCTATCTAGGATGCTCTCGAAATGTATTTCTAGCGAGTCGAGTGTACATCGCACGGTATCCTGAGCTGTACCGTCATCCAAGGGAAGAATCGTTCAAAAATCTGTTAGAAAGATTTATTGCAACAAGAAGAGTTCATTATCTTGAAAATCAGGAAATAATTAAGCGTGTGTCGAACGAAGATAATCAATTTAATAATTTAACTGCAGTAATAGAAAATCCTCATTCGAGTACACGACAACTCGACAGAGATTCTTATGTAGATAGAACATCTGTCAGAAGAATAATTAAAAAAAAACTTCATCCTTATCACATCAAGACCTCAAGGAGACCGATTTTCAAAACAGGATTAATTTTTGCAATTGGACGGAACGAAAGTTAAACGAGAATGTACAATTTTTGGATAAGATCATGTTTACAGACGTGTGTACCTTCCACCAGAATGGATTTGTTAACCAGCACAATTTTCCTTATCACTCAGATGACAACTCTCACTATATCCGAGTTCATAGTCGAGAGAAATGGTCGATTTATGTTTGGACAGACATATTCGGCACTTCAGTTGTTGATCCCTTTTTCGTCGACGGTATTATAGATTCGAATTTATACTTGAATTTCCTCCATAATAAATTATTTGGACTCCTTGAAGATGTACCGCTCGCTCAAATTAGGGACATGTATTTTTAGTAAGATGGCTCACTTCCACACCGTGCCCTTATAGTAGTGAATGGCTTAATGAATTTGTTGAAAAGTGGATAGGAAGGATGAACCAACACGATGGTCAGCGAGATCTCCATTTCTTTAGGGGTACGAGAAAAAGTGTGCTGAACTACCAACCACTGCGCAAGATATGAAAAATAGAATCCGAAACGTTTTTGCAACTATCAAATAAATAGGGTTAAATTCAAATTTGCTTAGAATACGGTGGTAGACATTTTGTGCGTGCGTGCGTGCGGGTGCGCGTGTGTGTATATTAGTATCCACAATAACTCCAGAACGAAAACACCTACGTATTTAAAATTTTGTATTTAAGCTTGTTTTCATTTCGCTTGGAGCTTATTAGAGTTTGAGAGAAATCCAGTGGATGTGAGGGTAGGGTTTGTTATGAGCAGTTTTTGGTTTTTATAAAATATTTCTAAAACAGTTGGATACTCCAAAGATATAAAAATACCTAGATATTGACCTTAAACATATCGGTTAATTATGTTCTATGCAATTTTTAATACGACGCGAACGTTAGTGGCAAAAAAATTTCTAGAATTTAAGTGTTAGTGTCAATGAAAATGGTTAAACTGTATTATTGATATAAGTTAACATCTATTTATGTCTATTAATCTCTATGTGACATGAAGTTTTAAACGTCATTCTAATTGTTTTTGCAATGTTGCCTGTTTTCGTTCGTTCGTATAAAAAAGAGGTGGTATAGTTATCCGAAAAAAAATTATAAATAAAATTATTTCATTTCTTTTACTTTCTACTTTGTAGGTTGGAAGGTGGTGTGTTGTTTGGCACCAGATATTTTCTTGCTCTATAACATGACCGAATTTTGCAAACTGATATACCTTGAGCTATAATATTTACAGTTTTGGAACGATGATCACAGCAAGAAACTGAGTTCTATCTTGTATGTTTTTATTCACAATTACAGAAAACTATTGAAAAATAAAGACGTTGATGTGATTTTATTTCTCTCGCCCGTACATGGCAACACTATCAGCAAAATTTAAGGGGTACTTCAAAACTTAATTGGTTGCATTCAACCATTTACTAAAAACTTGCTAATGAAATTAATATTATTTTACAAACTTTACGCTACCTAAGTAAAGTTACTTAGAATACACATGAAAAATTCTAATGTAAAAAAATGTAAATGTTTTAATACACAATACTAAGTTAGACACGATAGTTTTGCGAGTATGGTCAGGGGTTACAAAGCACTGGTGTTAAACCAACATTTTTTTTGTTTTGCTAGCCTGGATCCTGAAAGAATGAGTTTCTGAACGATGTTGAGTATCAGAAAGTATTTATTGTCGGGCAGAAGAACAAAATAATATTTTCACTTTTTATTAATAATAAAAACTTTTGTTTTAGATGCTGACGTTATAAGCAAGTATTCGTGCACTAATTGTGGAAAAACGTACACTCAGGAGCATAATCTCAAAAGACATTTAAAGTACGAATGCGGACAGGAACCAAAATTTTGTTGTCCCTTCTGCGACTATAAATGTAAAAGAAGAAACGGAGTTAAAACTCATATTATAAATAAGCACAGAGATAAATTGGAAAAACTTGATAATGAAGTATGCTAAATATAACATTATAAATAAAATGTGAGTGTATATGTATTTTTTTACGTCACGCTATGTGAAATAATGCAAACTGATCTATTAGGTATAACATAAAGTAGTAATAAAATTCTGAAAACTGTTTTCGATAAATATTATAATTAGATTAGTTAATTGTAAGTTTTTGCTTTCTTGTGCTCAGTAAGACAGAACCTATCGCCAAAAAATAGCCGTCTTAAATTTGAATGTGAGAAAAAAACAATTTATTTGTAATTTTTGTAGCAATTACTTTTATCGTTATTTTCATTCAATATACTGATGCACAATCTTGAATTTTAATATTTACTCATATAACATAGTCTTTTTGTACTCCTTGTAGATGTGTACCTTATTTTTTTACTTACTTAAATTAAAACTATTCGGTCGCGAATGAAATTTCTATGATTATTTAAAAAACAAACACACTCATTATATACCACGTTTTTTAAGTAGTAAGAATAATGGATATGAAGAATAAATAGAATAAATGAGGAATAAATTTTTTTTTTAAATTGGCATTAAAACGTTGCAATCGTCACATTAAAATATATCAAAATCGGCAGCCAAATGATTCATTCTTTATTGGTTATTCACATGCGTCAATATTTTCTCTTACTAAGCATTCTTTTAGATACAAAAATTGTATGAAGGTATTAATTACACGCCACTTCACTTTCTTACGTGCATGTAGCGTCGGCTCCCCTAAATAGCGAGGGGTGACGCCTTAAACTTTAAAGTAGCTACTCATTCCGTTTTGATAGCAAGCACGTGGTTGCGTGTGACTGGCTGAAGAATATTTAAAAACTACCTGATTTGGTTTTATAAAGCCCTGAAAACAAAAAAGGGTAAATCTGCATTTACCACAATGATTATTAATAGTGGTTTGTATTTTATATCATCACGACGCTTGTTTTACACGAAGTAAATTGCTTTATTAAACAATAATAACGTTGCCATATTGTGTATAATGACTATGTCAATTAACTTTCACAAGTAACGTAAACCCAACGAAATTAATAGTAATATCAATTCAATAATTCCCTGTATTTTGAATTCTAATTGACTTAAGTTATTTCAAGCAACGTAATACACTCTAAAATTATTAGAAGTGTTGATAATTGTTCTTATGAAAAATAATATCACCTACGTAATAGTGCGATTTCAGTATTTATTTCAATTAACCATTTAATTCTTTTTTCTTAGAGCATATACAGGGTGTTTAGGGCCACAATTTAAAAATAATTTCAACAATACAGGGTGTTGGCAAAAAAAGATCCATATCAGAGTTACATTTTTTATGGAACACCCGGTATATTGTTTTTTGGAATCTACCAATAAAATAAAGGCAGGTTGCAATAGAATTCCCTATACCTAAAACATACCGTTTCAGTGATATTTAATGATTTTTGAAATTACAGGCTTGAAAACAAAATTTATTTTTACTACGTTTATTATTACTGAAACAGCGTAGCCTCTGTCAGTACTTTGTAAAAGGGTTGTTGTGTAAGGCAGCATAAAATTTTTGTTAAGAAAATATACAGGGCAATCAAATGTCAACTGCACGTACCTAATATTGCAAATAACTGCCTTATTTTAAATAGCACACCCTGTATTTAATAAAAAATTTTATAACCTTTCAAATTATAGTAGGGTTCCCTATACCTAACTCTAACAGATTTTGAGTTATATTGAAATTTTTAATTAAGTTATAATAATTCCGATACTTGAAGATGCAAGGTGGCATTGACAATATTTAGTTATTATTTGACATTTTTTAAATAATATAACGTCATAATATTGTATTTCTAAGGTAGTCACTTTGTAATAAGCGAATTTGTCATACAAAAATTGTGTAAAAATGAAAACATAATCTGTACACGAAATAATTTATATGATTTCAACGATTGGAGAATGTCAAGAAAATTTATTACTAGAAGAAAGGGTTTATGCTCAAAAATATCACACTCGCAATCATCCCAACAAAAGAGTATTGTTGGAAGTGTTCCGTAGAACGGGAAGTGTAACATACCAGAAAATTAACAGACCAAAGCCTTTCACTGGAAATGGGGACAATGAGTTTGAGGTAATTTTCGTCCATGTTGAGAATCCCCACACAAGTCCGCGTAAAATAAGTCGAGAAGTAGGTATCAGCAAACGAAGCGTTGGTTGAATAAATAAGACACAAATTTCATCCATACCGTATTCAGTTACATCAGGAGCTGCTTGATAATGATTTAATTCGAAGACTTGATTTCTGCCTATGGGCTCTCGACAAAGTGGCTGAAAATGAAAATTTTTTCGAGTTTGTACTATTTTCAGACGAATCTACGTTCCATAATAACGGATTGGTCAACAGACACAATTTCCATTACTACAGTGTCGAAAATCCCTATGCAGTTCGCAAACTTGATCATCGTACCGATGGTCTGTTAACGTGTGGGGCGAAATTTTGGGATCGCATGTAATAAGGCCTCACTTTTTGAATGAAAATTTAAACGGTCAAAAGTTTAGAAGATTTTTGCAACACAATTTACCTGATGTATTAGAAGATATTCGATATTCAGTTAGATGGTGCTCCGGCACCTTTGGAAGTTCGAGTTAGCCAATATTTAAACAGAACTTTCCCTAATAAATGGATAGAACGAGGAGGACCACAAAATTGGCCGACAAGATCCCCAGATATGATTTGTGTAGATTTTTCGTGCCACCGACTACACCTGATGATATGATGGCAAGAATTTAAAGCAATAACACCTCAAATGTTATTAAATGTAAAGAGGTCTTTCCAGGACAGAATACGCCTTTGTATTGAACAAAATGGACGCCACTTCGAATATTTATTAAAGTAGAAGCATTTGTTTGTAATTGTAATTATTGGTTGTTTATTTATTAATATGTATTTATGTTGTTAAGGTGTTTTTTAAATTCTATACGTAATTAAATTATTTTCATGTTTTATTAATATCCCGTATTTTTTTCAATTAGTACTGTTTTATTTACCCTGCAAAATAAAAAAAGATGTCATCTTGCATTTCAAGGCCACCTTAGTATTAAAAAATTAGATGTAATATTTAAAATAAGAAGAAATTAAAACAACTCAAAAACTGTTAGAGTTAGGTATTTTATCATTATACAATTTTACAACAATTTTTTTATTAAATACAGTATGTGCTATTTAAAATAAGGCAATTATTTGCAATATTAGGTACCTGCAGTTGACATTTGATTTTTGATTGCCCTGTACATTTTCTTAACAAAAATTTTATGTCTTACACAACAACCCTGACAGAGGCTACGCTGTTTCAATAACAATAAACGTTGCAAAAATAAGTTTTGAATTCAAGCCTGTAATTTCAAAAATTATATTCTCTAAGAAAAAATAATTAAAAAATTTCAATAGGCTCCGTCCGATAGAAACTCCGTGGCGTATATACATCTCTTAGTAAACGTACATTAAAATGACATTTAAATATTGAAGATACAGTTAACTAATGGGAACGCGATGACTATGTACATTTAATTAAAAGTTACTAAAACAAAGTGTTACATTTACATAAACAATCGCATGTGTGTATCAAAAAGAATAACACCACACTAAATTTCTAAAATATAATTATTCAGTGTACTTGAGATAAAAATAATAAACAATAATAATGGCAATTGATAATACCAAATTAACAATTGTATGCATGAAGTACAAAATTTGCGATTTACAGGGAGATAGAGAAAATATGCGTCTTATTTATAGCGATTTTGTCAAAAGGTATAAATGTTAATCAAAATCTTAATATCACAAAAGTATTAATTAAGAAATTACAGTGTAACATCTGGCAAAAGGAAGAAACTTTCTTATTTTTTAGATGGTGTGACCATGAAATTTGCATATTCTGCCAATCAGTGGTTGGTAGAAGTGATATTTAATAATTTGTTGCGTGCAGAAACAGGAAACGGATAAAAGTAAAAGGAGAGGGGTCACTACTCACTTGCGGATGTAAAGAATCGCCGACGTCTGTCGGTTCGGGCGGGGTCAATTCCGGTAGAGATAAAAACGGCGCCAGGAGTCGCTCCCCAAAAGAAGAACTCACCGCTATTCCAGCTCCTGAATAACGGTGTCAGACAGACGCGAGTAGGTAATCGTAGGAAAGGAGAAAGTAGAAACTAATAGGGAAAATAAAAGAGTGTTGTGGGATAAAACAAAACCTATACTTATTAAATCATATAAAAATAAAACGTGTTTCAAACTAAATAAATTCTAACAAAAGACAAATAAATCGGCAATTAACATCCGAAACGAGGTAAATACGCAATTAAACAAAAGCCAATATATGTGTATAACGTAGATAAGGTGGTGAAATTAAAAATTTAAAGACGACAAAATAAAAAGAAAATGTTGATAACACAAGTTTAAACAAAATTAATCTGTAAAACGTTAAAAGTACGAAAGGATAATTTTGTAGTAAATCATAATTGCAGATAAGTAGGAACCTGATTAATTTCGAAAGGCCTTCCTAAATTAAAGCAGAGTTTTTTAATCATAGAAAGTTAATATGTTAAATGTTAATTTAATATAATGAAAAAGTAATTTAATGATGAAATAATACACTCTTTATAAACAATAATAATTATAGATTGCAAACAAAAAAAGAAAGAGAAAGGAGGGAAAAGTGAGTTCAGGTTAAGGGTAAATAATGTTTTAGTGAAAGCAAGGAGTTAT
This sequence comes from Vesta saturnalis, assembly GCA_036346205.1. Lineage (NCBI taxonomy): Eukaryota > Metazoa > Arthropoda > Insecta > Coleoptera > Lampyridae > Vesta > Vesta saturnalis. The sequence goes on along the minus strand of JARFJB010000643.1, from coordinate 2,372,179 downwards.
TCTAGTAATTTTCTACGAAGATGGATGATATTCTAGTTAAGTTATGTTTCTACGAGATAAACCAAAGATGTATGAAGATGGAATTTCTAGGTAAGTTACAACATATACAAGTACACATGGTATACTCTTAAACTTCTTTTAGTTGTAAAAAAAATAAGGAAGTCACGACAATAACCAGGGCAAAAATAACTGCAAGTGCAAGGCCAAGTGCAACTGCGAGGTCAAAGGAAAGTTCAAGCTCTAAGGTGGAAGGCGAGCTGTTCGTGATAATTTGTATGAATGGTAAACTTCAAAACCGCAATATGCGAAGAAAACAATATATCCTCAGCACTCTCGAGTAGAAATTTTCTTTTCTTTATGAAACAATTCGTTTTTAAATATCCTTCTAGCGAAGATTGAAAATTAATTCAAAAACTTATTTAGGAATGCTTCAGCAACCAAATATCAAAGTTAACTCAATCAAAAAACTTTTATGTAAAAAGAAAGAGTGTTATCTGTAAAATAACTAAATGTGTGTTAAAATGCAAGAGATTATGAATTGTTGAAAAACCATTGTAAAAATAAAAGGTGTTTTGTATGGGCAACCAAAATTAATTCAATGTATAACATTAAGGTTAGTAAAAAATGTAAAATTCCATCCAAATGTAATGAATGAACAATTAAATTACTTGTTGATTGGGAGTGTAGTGCTGCGATTACAGTAAAGTAAGGCTTCTCTGTATCCAAAATTGCATCTTATCTTGCACGAAGTAAATGTATCTAAAATTCATTAAGCTTTCGTGTTCATCCTGTTATTGACCTGTAACGAAGTGTACACGTTTCTAATACAAAAAGAAATATTTTTTTACTAAACAAAAAATAAATTTAATAAATTTTGTACACGATTAAAGGCAAACTAATTTGACAATTTATGAAGTTTGAAGGATTGATTATCCGCATGTCAGGAAGACTCAGCTATTTCTAGGTGTACTAAAAATTAAAACACATTTAGTAATTGATTAGTGGTGTTTTAATATTCCAAACTCAAAAGAGAGAAGCGGCCATTATGCAACTACCCCGACATCGGCGAAGTCGTCTGGAAATCGTATACGCTTGCTCGAATTGACCCAAGATAAAATTGGCACAGTCGTATTCCTGGTACGAAGTGTACTTACTTGGTAAGAGGTGGATAAAATTACTCCATTTTCCTTCTACCTATTTTTGGCCTTGAGATTTACTAAAACAAAATTAAAAAACTGATTAAATAATTTGTATCAAGGTGTTCTACTTAAAATGTATTCCATATTAATAAACAGAACTTTTAATGACAACAAAAGTCTCAAAAATTATAATTTTCTTTTAATTTTTATAACTTTGCGGGTGAAATTGTATTTTAGAAATTTGATGAATACCCACAAAGTTTATCATTACATGCACAAATAACATCAACAAAATTACACACCATATATACAGGGTCTATCACAACGAGCTGAGTCGATATGTATATGAAAAACTCCTCAAAATATTTTTTTGAAAATTTGTATACAGGGGTTGTTTAAAAAATCTAGTTTAACTAAGATATTTTCAGTTCTATGGAGGTTATACCTGCATAAAATGCAAAATTTGACGCCCTGTATAATTTTTTAATTTATTGTTGTGAGATTTCGTAAGCTCCGAGTTATTTGTATGCATTATTAAAAAAAATATTTGGCCTAGCTCGCATGCACCTTGACAAATTATATTATGCATCAGTCAAAAATTTTGAAAAAATAAAATAACTCAAAAACGGTGCAAAGTAACATTTAAATTTAACGTAGATTTTAAAAATATAATAAAAATGGGTGCATTCCGTTTAAAGTAACTGAGTTAAGGTCTACTTCCGGTATAAGCGGCAGCTACATAAAACTAAAAATGTAAGTCCAGAGGACTTATTCCGCACTTGCGTCGAATTAATTTACTCTGATATTTTCTCAGGCATTTGATTACTCTTCAATTCGAACGTATCACGTAATAGTCTGACATTTTAACCAGTAAGGCACTGAGTAATCAATTTTCGTGAATGCGCAGTAGTTTATTGTGCAGATGTATAGCGCCTGAGATCTTTGCACATTATTGAGATCCATATGGGTTTCCTTTCAACACAAGCTTGACTTCTCGGATTTTTTCCAGTCGTATGTAAGTATCTTTTTTGAGTTTGCGGATGATACTCCTGTGGTCTTGTGTCCTAAGTTTGAGTGATCTACTGCTCTCCTATGTATGAATGGTAGGTTGTATACACAATTCTTGGAATTTAAGTCTTCATTGTGTGCTTTGGTTTTGGTTAGTATTCCCCTGATCGTTCTTGTGGACCCTAACTTAAATGCCTGACATTTTCTCAAATTTGTGAAACTCACCTTTTTCGAGAAAAACGGCTCCTAATGTTTCAAGATTTAATCAACAGTAATGGAATTTTTATTGAAAAAATTAACAAAAATGATGGAAAAGGTATACATGTCGAATCGTTCGAAGTCGTTTTTCTCGAAATCGGTGAGATTTAGAGCTTGAGCGTAAGAGTATCTTTTTTTAAGACAAAACTTTCTAAGTTAAACCACACATTTGAAAAACGTGTGGGGTTTAAGCTAGGGTCGTCGATGTGTTAGACCATCCAAGAAAGTATGCCATTTGGAATATTTTCCGATATGACAGTTACATCAAAAGTTAGCTTTCAGCGTGCAGTCTCACTTATCTAAATCGCATAGTTATATCTTCAGCGGTTTATCGTAAAAAGTGTTTTTCTCAACTAAAAGATCCTGTATCTGTGAAATGAGAGTTAGGGCCCATGTTTATAAGAATTCTTCTTATTTTCATTAGTACTGTCTACTCCGCAGATTGTACTGTATATATGTATATATATATATATATATATATATATATATATATATATATATATATACAGTGTGGAACAGCCAAATGGAATAAATTCAGTAGCTCCATTATTATGCATTTTTTTAGAAAATCCTGAGACACGTCAATTTCTAATTTTAAAATGACATCTTGTCACGTAAAAATGTCATCTCTAATTCAACTCCGTTGAGGTGACAGCTACAACCCCTAAATTTTCAAATTGGAAGTAGGGGCTTGTGATACGTCATTTGAAAGGTCTTTTAATTCTCTATTCAAAACTGCTATGGTTTTAAATTTTATTGCAGAAATTAATTAGAAAAACGGATAAGCTTCTCCAGCGTAGGAAATTCGTTACATTAAAATAAAACTTTTATAAGTAATACTATTTGTCAATTTTAGGTTCTTAAATGTTAATAATAACAAAAAATAAATGTCTTTAATTGCGGACATTCCATACATTAACTTAAAAACTTACTAATAAATACGTACAATTTTTGCTCGACAATCGAACGTCAAAAACTAGCAAGCAGCAAATGAACAAACCTGAAATTTAAGAACTTGGCCATTATCAGCTTTAGTGAAATTACCTAGAAACGTGTTTGTCATGGTAAGAGTAGTTGACAGTTGTCAGTGTTAAAATTTTTGCTGTAATTTTCGTGTTTCGAGAAATGTTTTAACTAACAGAAATGCATATGATAACGATTCTGCAGATGATTGCTTATTGAAACAGAACACGAACGCAGACCGAAATTGTTCGCCTATTTCAAGAAAAATATCCAGAGTTGCCGCCGATATCTTAAGGTACCGTAAGTAAAATAGAGAAGCAGTTACGGGAACGAGGACATGTACGACAGCTAAAGAAAAATCCTCCCAATAAACTCAGCGATGATCAGAAATTGGATGTAAAGCTTATTGTTGAAGAAAATCCACATTCGTCGAGTCGTCAAACAGCTTCAGCATTAAATATTAGCCATTCCTCAATTCTCCGCGTATTGGCAGAAAATCAGGCACCCATTTAAACTGCTATCAACTAAGCAGCTCGCGGAAGACGATTTTGATAGACGGATTGGATTTTCTGAACAAATGATGCAAATGGTATATGACAGTACTTTACAAATAGAAAATGTTTTATTTTCGGATGAATCTACGTTTACTCTTCACGGCCATGTTAATCGCCAAAACTGTCGTTACTGGTCGAGAGAAAATCCTCACTGGATGAGGGAACTACACACGCAAAACCCTGTGAAAGTAAATGTTTGGGCAGGAATAATTGGAGAAAACATCATTGGTCCCTTCTTCATTGACGGTAATTTGAATGGAGAAACTTACTTAGAGCTACTCCAAAATAATGTTGTACCGGCGATTGCAAAGTTATATCCAGCTGAAGGAAACCCACAACTTCCAGGTAATGCGATATGGTTCCAGCAGGATGGCGCACCAGCACATTACGAAGTCAATGTCCGGCAATATCTCCACATAATCTTTCCAAAGCGCTGGATAGGGAGACGTGGTTCTGTAGAATGGCCTGCACGATCACCTGATTTCACGCCGTTAGACTTCTTCCTATTGGGATATGTAAAAAGTATGGTCTACAAAACCAAACCCGACGATGTAGCTGACTTAAGAAGAAGAATAACACTGACAATTAGGTCGATTACCCCGCAGATGTTAACTAACGTTAGAAGACATTTCTATTTACGTCTAGGATGCTGCCAAGACGCTGGAGATATGCATTTTGAACCTCTGCTCCATTAATAATTTTTATTTATTTTAATGTTTTATCTTTTCTTCTTGTTAATTTCTGCAATAAAATTTAAAAGTATCACAATCTCCTACTTCCAATTTGAAAATTTAAATGTTGTAGCTGTCACCTTAAGGGAGCTAAAACAAAAAAATTATTATAAATACTTCTTTTCGGATGTTTTGCCTCGTGTACCTAATTCAATATAAATTATATAAACTTTATAGGTTTTAACAGCAATGGCAGGCAGTTATCCTCTTCAGTAAAGAATGAAACGATTTGTATTAGTTAAAATCTCAAATTTATAAAATATGAAACACCAATTTGATTGACACTTTAATCATTTTTAAACGTTTTCTTTTTTACTGCAACGATAGCTACAATGCTTACAAAATGCACACATTATGTATAACTTAATTGTTATACACGATTTAAAAATCCCAAATGTACATTATAGCACAGTTTCGGTCTTACATTTTTAGAACTTGTAAACAATACAATTTTTCTTCATCATGCTTGAATACGGTCCTAAATATTTTTAGTTGTGCTATTACCGGAATAAGTTCTATGCTTGAAACGGACTGATGTTTGGGCTTCCCCCATTCTGGTGTTATGTGATGGATCTTCATTAAATATTTAAAACGGTGCAATTATTAGATGATTGCTTTGATTCATTAAGAATCATAGATTAGTTTTGAGCTATTCTATAAAATATTTTTTTTCGTTTCTAATTTTTTTTTACTTTAGAGTGATGTGGAACTATTCTTAATTGCATAAATAGAATGATTTGTTACAATCTAGCAAAGAAAAACTTTCATTTGAAATTAGTACTATTTTAATAAATTTTTCCGAAATCGCTTGGATGAATTTCATTTATATTTAGTACTTAGTGACATCTAATAGAGGCGCATGTTTTTTAATTCAAACATAATTTTTAGCTACAGTTCGAGCACTTACTTTGATATGTTTAAAGAAATAAATCGTACGCGAATGTTTTTTTCACAAATAACAAAAAATTTTTAGTTCCTCATTCAATTTAAAATTCACATCGATTGGGACTTGTATCTCGATAGCGCAGTTGGTTAGCGCGTTACTCTAGCAAAGTACAGGGCGTAGGTTTAAATCCTACTCTAGGTAAACTTTTTATTTATGTATTTAATAAAATTAATTTAATTTTTTCGTTCATAACAAAACTTATACTAATTTGGAAGATAATTGCTCTGTTGTTTTTTCCTGATATGCGCCGTTTTTGAGAAAAAAAAATTGCATAATTATTAATAATTTAATTAATAGGAGAAACTAAACAGATTACAGTACCTGCATGTGCTGAACAACATCATCGTAAAATTACAATTAACATCAACCTATTATTACACAAATTATTGAAAATGACCACCTTCACATGATAAGAATGCTTCTGCCTTTCTTGCCAAGGAATCGCGCACTACAAATATTCCCGGAGTATTTTCTATTCCATGCCACATGCTGTAACTATTTTTGTTCCTCGATTCCTCTACAGTGTTAATAGGACTTGTGTATAATAGCATCTTAAGGTAGCCCCACAAATAGAGATCTTAAACTATTGAAGTCGGAGACCTTGGGACTATTCTTGAGACCCACTGCCGCCAGTCCAACGATTTGAAAAAGTAGTTTGTAAATAATTACGAACCATTACACAAATGTGCTCGTACACCATTGTGCATGAACCATATTGGCTTTCTTATTGCTAATGGAACATCCTCTAGCACAAAGGCTTGAAGGAAATTGCGTTTATCAAGTCGTCCCTGCAGGAAAATGGTCCATTAAAGTTGTTGTTAACGATTACTGTCCATGCGTTAACCGAAGATTGGTTTTGGAAATAGGTTTCCGTTATGGCTTGGTCACTTTCATTCACCCAAAAATTAGGTTTGTCCGGGAACAGAATGTACGATTTAAATTGTCAAATTTGCCGAACACTATGAAGATTGTGCAGCACCGCTACTTCAATTTTCTGACATTTATATCTACCTTCAGATGCACCTTTTTGGACACTACAGTTTTAATAAGACGACGACGAATATTAGAGACTATGTGGCAAGGCACGATTGGGACATCTCGGTGATAAATACGTCTGGTTTTTTCTGCATTACCGTCAGCAAGTTCCAGTTGCAGGCTAACTATCTTTTAGCTAAAGCTAGAATAAATACATCATTTTGTTTTTCTCAAAAACAGCGCATAACAAAAGAAAACTTAAGAGAGCACTTACGTTTTTAATTGAACGAGGAACTCTTAACATTTTTATTTGAGAAAGAATCATTGGCGTATCATTTTTATCATTCAAACATAATAAAGTCAGTACTCGTACCCACGCCACTTTTAACACCTAAAATTATTCTTGTACTGAAAAACAGGGGCCTTTACTTAGTATCACTAAAATATCTCGAGCGGTGCTGTTGTCTCTGACTACAAAAACGAATTTTCGGCAAAGTCCCGTTTGCCATCTTCAGGTTCTATTCAACTGCTTGACTCGGATCCGTGTTACTCGAATCAAACTGATGTCTTGCTGTCTGGTCTCCTGTTTAATACCTGGTGTTGAGGTTTTGTTCGTGTTTCTCAATTTCACTGGCCCCCAGATAGTCCTTTTTTTTCTGATGTTGGCTATCATACAGGTGTTATCAGACGCTATGATGTGTGATGTATTGCCGACGTGGTGCGCTGGAGATCATGTAGCTGTCTTCCTTTCCGCAGCCTTCTTGTGTTCCTCGTCTCAAAAGTTGATTCTCCTGTTTGTGCTATGTATACCATGTTACACGTTCCACAAGTGCTGGTGTAGACTCCGTACTCCTTCAAGTTGGTTTTGGTTTTTGGTGTTGGAAGCATTGTAGATATTTTTCTATCCGTGTTGAACGTTGTTCGTATGCTGTGTTTGCTGAGAATTTTCGAAATTAATTGTTTCGAAACGTGTAGCAGTGTAATTAATATTCTTTTATTATACAGGGTGTGTCGTGAAGAGTTGTGATTAAAAGTAATGGCGGATACAGTTATGTTAAAAATCTGAAATTACGAAGCTGTAGGTTTTGGATGACGCTGAGTTCAATTATAATATTGTTTTTAATGTGGCACTTCCGGTTGTACCGGAAGTATACGTCAACTTTGTTATTTTAAATGGAACCTAATATTTTTTATTCTATTTTCGAATTCTACATGAAATTCTAATTGGCTTAAAAAAATACAGCGGAAAGTGTAATAAAATACAGGGTGTTCAATTTAAAGTAATCAACTTATAAATGATTCAAATTGTGCATGTTGGCGGCTAAATTTAAAACACCCTGTATGAAATATTAATGAGATGGATATATGGAGTTAACAGACAAGCGCTTGTTGTTTATTGGTTACAATTTCATGTCACTAAAGTAAATTCAGAGCTATGTGGCCGTTATAGGATTATCTTGTCAGGTACTAAAACCCTCCCTCGAAGTACTCTCCGTCTTGTACTATGGCACGTGATAAACAGAGATGGTTATTATTGTATACGTATGTGCAGTAGTTCTTAACACAATTCCACCAGAGTTTTGTATTTTATATTCGATTACATAATATTACGTCTTTGATAGAAAGTTAATTATTTAAGGGGAATTACTTTCAACAAATTAACAAAACTAAAGTAATGTAATTTAATATGCGTAATTGTTTCCATTTCATGCTATTTACATACATTTTAATTACAACTTTCTACTTTTCATTTTATAAATGATATCAAATCAAAATTTAATTTATATTTAACTTGTAAGAAGTTTTTATAAAACATTACTCATAATTCTAAATTAAAATAATACCTATAGGTAAACTAAATAGTGAGTTTAAAATTGTTTTTACATATTATTCGTTATTATATATCACTCACTTGCACAATCCTCTTCATCAGAGTCACTGAAATTGTCTAAAATGTCTTCGTCTTCACTATCTTCACCGTTGACAGTAAAAATAAGGAGTCGCACTTCATCAATTATTTTTTCGTGGGTAAAAGTATCTTTTATTAAAGTTTTAGTATGCTGGATGCTTTTTTTCCATGTTTCGGCGGTTATGTTGTTTATTGCGTCATCCCATGTACTTAAAACTTGTTCTTCTCTTCCGGATGTAGCTCCGATATTTTTGTCATAATGTTCCTTACAAATGCCCCATATTTGTTCAATAGGATTATATTGACAATGATATGGGGGCAAACGTAGAACCTCGTGACCATAGTACAAAGCTAAATTGTCGACGAAGTATTTATTGCAATCTTCGGATGCACTATTTTTAGCCAGATGAAGTAATTCGGATTTTAACATGAAATTGTCAAATTCTATATTCTTGCTAACCAACCAATCGATAATCAGCTTTTTATTCCAGGAAGCCGCGGGTGTTTGGTCGGCTTTTCTAGAATGGTAGCTTGCATTTTCTAGAATAATGATAGATGGTTCTTCTAATCTGCACAATACGGATTCTTCAAACCATTTTTCAAATAATGCTGAATTCATATTGTCGTGGTAATCATAAGATTTATTGTGTGTACCGAAAATTAAACTGCTTCCCTCAATAAATCCATTTATGTTGCCTGCGTGTACAATTATGTAACGTTTTCCGTTTGATGATTTCGTTGGTTGCTGTAACGTCTTTGAACTTCCATCCTGCCAACTACGTTTACATGTTCCTTTACTGAACACCCATGTTTCATCCAAAAAAACAAACTGCTTTGGATTTTGAGAGTTCATATTTTTCAAATATTTTCTTAAAAATACGTTCCTCTTGGACACAACATGACTTTGTTCGCACAAACCCAGTCTATGGTTTGTTTTCCTAAATCGGAAACCCATATTTTTTAATAAATAAAATAAACTAGTTCTTTTTATTTCACAAACACACCGCTTCTTCATTAAAGCTAGCAGAGAATCCAAGGAAACTTGTTCTTTTTTTGCATACATTTCGTAGATGAGTTCACGAATGGTTTGTTTTTGAGCATCCGGTAGATCGATTGAACGGGTTTTAGTAAAATTCCTTTTAACTGGTTCCAGATTAATACAGCGATACTCGGAGAATAAGGACGTGCGGCGGTCTGCTCTCCGAGATTACTGGTTAACCATACGCGCGCTGACCCCTGAGGTCAAGTGCATTGATTAATAATTGTGCTTATCCACATTAACAATAAAACGTAAGTTTATTTAAATTTAAATTTAAAACAAACATTACGTAAACTAAACTAAGTAAACTAAACTAATACATCAATGGAACATAATGTTCCCCATCCAAACGGTAATCAACCACCATTCCCCCAACAACATCCCAGTTTCAGCACGGCAGTCATCAAATTTATAAACCCCATCTCATGTCTCCTCATCCTGCATATAACCCGCCTCCTGCAAATACCAATATTCCACCTCTTAATCATAACCCTTACACCCCGACCCAATCTTCATTACCGTCATCAAACGAAGGAGAACCAGTTAATAATCATTCTTGGCAAGTAGTTAAAAAACGGAAAAGATTCCGATTGAACAAATCTACCGAAAATATAGTATTAGATCAAACAGCTGTCAGCAATAATAATAGATTCGACCCCTTAGCAAGACTATCACAAGAAAACTCAAATCAAATGCAAATAGATAACAATAACAGCATAAATAAATCGCCAAAACCTCCCCCAATATATATTTACGGCGTTACGAATCATAACAGTATGGTGAAAAACATTTCACAAGTTGCTGAAAGTGAACAATATTATACAAAAACGCTTGGAAACAACATAGTAAAAATTAATCCACTCACATCAGACACCTACAGGCAAATTATTAGACATTTAAGAGAGGCCAAAGTTATCCATCATACTTATCAACCTAAAGACGAGCGATCATACAGAGTAGTGATAAGACACATCCATCATTCGATACCTACTGATGATATAAAGGCTGAATTGGAAAAAGCAGGTCATCAGATACGAAACATAATGAATATAAGACACAAGGTAACAAAAGACCCATTGCCACTCTTCTTTGTAGATATTGAACCTAACGAAAATAATAAGAAAATATTTGAAATAGAATTCCTTTGTAACAGTAAAATTAAAGTTGAGCCACCACACAAAAAAACAGGTATTATTCAATGTACAAGATGTCAGAACTATGGGCACTCAAAGACTTATTGCACCAAACAATATATATGTGTCAAGTGTGGAAATGAACATGATACTAAAACCTGTACAAAACCAAAAACTACTCCAGCTAAGTGCGCATTATGCGAGGGAAATCATCCTGCAAACTACAGAGGCTGCTCAGTTTATCAAGAAATAATAAATACAAGAAGTAGAATAACAAATAGACCAATGCAAAATCGTAACTCAGCTCAAACGTCAACCCTGATTCCCACTGCAACGATCTTACCTAACAATGAAAATCACAAAACTACATGCCTACGTATGCCTCAGTTGCACAATCCCATATTAATACTAGCAGACCCAACGAACAACAAGCCAATACAGGAGAATTAACTGTTTTTCTAAATGAGTTTAAGAATATGTTTACGCAATTAATGAACCAAAACAATATAATGCTTAACCTACTGTCAACTCTAGTCACTAAACTAACCCGATAATGGCGAGTATACTTCGTATAGCTACATGGAACGCAAATGGTTTGTTAAACCATAAACAAGAGTTAATAACTTACTTAAATCTAAACAAAATAGACCTTATGTTAATTTCAGAAACACATTTCACCGATAGAACTGTGCTTCATATCCCAAAATACTCCGTATATAATACAAACCATCCTGATGGTACTGCACACGCAGGAGCTGCAATAATTATTAAAAGCTCTATATCACATCAACCGCTAAACTCGTTCAAAACTGCAAAAATACAAGCTACAAACGTGGAAGTAAACACATTCTATTGGTCATTTGCCGTGTCTGCAATCTACTCACCCCCTAGGCATACAATTACCACGGACGAATATACTGAATTCTTCCATAGTCTCGGAAATAGATTTATAGTTGGCGGAGACTGGAATGCAAAGCATACCTACTGGGGTTCTAGACTATGCACAACAAAAGGTAGAAACCTACTTAGAGCAATAACGACAAATAACTATAATCATCACAGCACTGGAGAACCGACCTACTGGCCCGCTGATCTAAACAAGACTCCTGATTTGTTAGATCTCTTTATTTCGCACGGGATCACAACAAATAATTTTCTAATTGAGCCAAATAACGATTTATCATCGGACCACGTCCCAGTAATATTAAGCTTATGTACTAGACCGCTAAATAAAGAACTGTCCCCTAGACTAACATCCAAGCGAACCGATTGGCCTATATATCAACAACTTATTGAGAACAAAATAAATCTTAAGATGCGCATTAAAACCCTCGAAGACCTAGACCTTGTTGTTAAAAATCTCGTCACCCTTATCCAAGAAGCTGCTTGGAAAGCAACACCTGAAAAATATGAACCACGACATGGAAACAGCATACCTCTTTATATAAAACAGCTAATCGCCGAAAAAAGACGTGCTCGCTCAAAATGGCAAAGATCTCGAAGTCCTGTGGATAAACTAAATTACAACAGACTAACCCGAAGGCTGAAAGCTGTCCTATCAGACTGCCAGAATACTAGTTTTAACTACTATCTCACAAATCTTAAACAGGAAGATTATACTATCTGGAGAGCTACGAAAAAATTCAAAAGGCCACAAGCTGCTATTGCGCCAATACGAAAACCTGATCGAACCTGGGCAAGAACAAACAAGGAAAAGTCTGATATGTTCGCGGAACATTTATCATCTGTTTTTCAACCCTTTAATTCTAACCTAATAGATGCAAGCATTATTGAATACTTAGACATACCCTGTCAAATGTTCCTACCAATCAAACCTTTTTCACCTGCAGAGATACAATTCGAAATCAAGAAACTAAGCCCTCACAAAGCACCAGGGTACGATTTGATAACAGGCCAAATGCTAAAAATGCTCCCTAAAAAAGCTATTGTGTTAACAACAACCATATTCAACCGTATGTTAAGCTTGTCGTACTATCCTCTGCTATGGAAATATGCACATATAATAATGATTTCTAAGCCTGGAAAAGCTCCAGAAGATGTTAGTTCATATAGACCTATTAGCCTTCTATCCATATTAGGAAAAGTCTTCGAGAAATTATTCCTAAAAGACTGTTAGAAAACACGGATATCTCACTACATCTTCCACTGCACCAGTTTGGGTTCCGAGCAAAGCACTCGACAACGCAACAAGTTCATAGAATAGTAAACGAAATATCGAAAAGCATCGAAGAAAAGAAATTTTGTACCGCTGTTTTCCTAGATGTAACCCAGGCGTTTGACAAAGTCTGGCACACTGGGTTACTGTACAAACTAAAGAGACTAATGCCAAGCTACTACTATCTTCTCCTTAAATCTTACCTTACAGACAGATTCTTCTCAGTCAAGCATAATAACGAAATCTCTGAATATTATCCAATAAATTCCGGGGTTCCCCAAGGTAGTATCCTTGGTCCCCTACTTTACCTGATATTTACCGCTGATTTACCAGAAGCCATAAATACTGTTACCGCCACCTTTGCTGATGACACTGCTATCCTGTCCACACATCAAGATCCTACTCAAGCATCCGAAAATCTCCAAAACCACCTAAACCTGTTAAACGAATGGCTCGATAAATGGCGCATGAAAATCAATCATACTAAATCAACACAAGTGACATTTACTTTGCGAACTAATTTGTGTCCCCCCGTTACTCTTAACGATGACCCAATACCGGTGAAGACTGAAACCAAGTACCTGGGCATGCACTTGGACCAACGCCTCACGTGGAAAAAGCATATTACAACCAAACGCCAGCAATTAAGTCTCAAATTTCGTCAAATGTATTGGCTTCTTGGAAGGAAATCAAAACTATCCCTATCCAACAAACTATTAATATACAAATCCATCTTAAAACCTATTTGGACGTATGGTGTTCAACTGTGGGGATGTTGTAAACCAACTAGGAGAAAAACCATACAACAATTCCAGTCCAAAACACTTCGAGCCCTGGTTGATGCTCCATGGTACGTCACGAATCAAACTTTACACGAAGATCTTGGTATTCCATTTGTCGAGGAAGAAATACATAGATTTGCCCAAAACTACTACGATAGACTACAGGGTCATTCAAATAATCTGGTTCAGCAACTAACCACTGCGCATCCACCATTAAGAAGACTCAAGAGAAATTGGCCTTACGACTTACGAATACCCTAACATTTATAAGATGATTACTGTAGGAGTATCACTAATGAGTGGTTTCTCCAAACAAAGTCTGTTAAAATTACATCACATTTACTTAATGCTCCATGAGTAGAGCAGATTGTAAATTTACTAATAATAAAAAAAAAAAAACTGGTTCCAAATCAACACCATCGTTTCTTAGAAGACACAGTCTTTGTACTGTTCTAAGCGAAATTTGTAACGTGTCCGCTGTTCTTTGCTGAATTGCAAATACAGATAGTAGAGGACCGCCATTATTTTTTTCTTTAGCAAAATAGGCCAATACGTTTAGCACTAACTCACGGCTTTGTTTACTGAACTTCTTTGGCATCTTGAAAGATTTTGAACTTGTGTAAGTTACACCAATAAATAACAATTTCGATAATAGTGATTATAAAATGACAAACACTCTTTATATATGTACACAGTCATCGTTATCGATAATTACCGTAATTAGGTAATTTGTATTATGGAATTTGTACTTATTAGAAATTAATTATATACATTAAATTTTCATTTGAAATCATTTACAAAATGAAAAGTAGAAAGTTGTAATTAAAATGTATGTAAATAGCATGAAATAGAAACAATTACGCATATTAAATTACATTACTTTAGTTTTGTTAATTTGTTGAAAGTAATTCCCCTTAAATAATTAACTTTCTATCAAAGACGTAATATTATGTAATCGAATATAAAATACAAAACTCTGGTGGAATTGTGTTGAGAACTACTGGATCTTGGGCATTGTGTATAACCATCTCTGTTTATAATGTGCCATAGTATAAGACGGAGAGTACTTCGAGGGAGGGTTTTAGTACCTGACAAGATAATCCTATAATCGCCACATAGCTCTGAATTTACTTTAGCTTCGTTATTAATGGAGATGTCGTTATTCAACGTGGACTAGGATTTTTTCAAAATTTAAAAAAAATCTAAATATCTCTAAAATACTGCATTTTTCGTATAGGACATTGTGCACAAATTTTATCTAGAATTTCATGTAGAACTCGAAAATAGAATAAAAGATATTAGGTTCTATTTAAAATAACAAAGTTGACGTCTACTTCCGGTATAACCGGAAGTGCCACATTCAGGACAATATTATATTTGAACTCAGCGTCATCCAAAACCTACAGCTTCGTAATTTCAGATTTTTAACATAACTGTGTCCGCCATTACTTTTAATCAAAACTCTTCGCGTCACTCCCTGTATATTAGGGTAAAAAATATGTCGTCTGTGTAGATGTACCATATAACCAAGGATGTTGTGGCATAGATCCAACTACTCGCTCTTATGTAAAGATACAAAAGCTTTTTGTACATATTCACTAAGAGAAGAAGACAAGAAATGTATTAAGAGTCTAAATCCTTCGGGTTATGGTTGGATTATTTAGGAAGTTGATGTTTTGCTGAATAAGACGGTATTTAACTAAATTGTTTGCTTTTCTAAGTTTGCATGAAAACTCTTTCAATTTGTCTATACTAATAATATAGCTGTGTCTGTGATAATTATGTACTTATTTATTTGCTAGATACATACGACGGTATTTTAAAAAAGGAGCACAAAGTTGCAGAAAAACAATCCACAACTGATGATGGAAATTTAAAAAAAAGGAGAAAATCGAATCCAGCGCATTTTCGTGACAACCTTATTACGCCGCCTCCTAGATCCTCTAATCGAATGATGATGTTGAAAACTGTGGGCAACACATCTAAAGCATTTAAAGAAAGTAACCCCGACACATCTTTAAGCAATCCACCTGATCCTTTCGAAAATGCTCCAATTACTCGCAATCAGCTTGAAAATAACCCAATTAGTACTGCGACATACATATTGTGTAACAATACAGAATACATGAGTATTGCTTCAAATTACGATAATTTACAGCCGATTGAAGAAAATGGTAAATACTAACTGATTGACTGATTTTTAAGAAAGCATAAAAAATATTTTGGAAGAATGCTTTTTGACCAGCTAATTTTCTAAGAATTCAAACGTTAATCGTACAATAACAGGTAGAATAGGATAGTTGTTCATTCAAAATCTTTTAAATGAGTAAATTTTTTTAATTTACTAAAATTTCTAATTAGAATAGAATCCACCTATAATGAAGGTAATGGAAATGACATGTTTAGAGCGACGAGCAAACATTATGTTGCTAGCTTGTCGTTTTACTTCCATTATATTTTGTTTTTTAGTTACAAACCAAGTAGAAACAGAATCAGACCATGAGATCTCAATTTTTGACTCCACTTCAAGTGAAACGGGGATTAATTTTAATACTGATGGTAAGTTTAATACAAAGATCTTAATTAATTTCATGCTGTTTTCATTCTTTTTAAGGTACACTTTGCAGTATAGCCAAGGATGTAGCGAAATGCTTGATACTTCTACAATCCACTAATGCACGGTTAACTAGGATTGAAAAAAAACTAAGCATTACACCACATGATGAAGATAAACGAGACGTTATCACAGAGATGATGCCATTAAATTCAGTAAGGACGATAGCAGAATTTGAAACTAAATTGGAAAGTGAAGTAAATATAAAAAATATGTTTGTAAGTCTGAGTTCGTGTGTTAGGGGCTGCTTATGCGTTTCTTGTTTGTAGGTTGACTATTTATCTCATATAGATGGGAGGGATGAGAGAAACTGCATTTTTCGCACATTGCAAAAAGTGTTTGGGTTGGATGTTAGTCCCAATTGTGGATGGACAAACAGAAACCAAAATTTTCCGGTGAAATCATTAAATACACTCTGCATTATTAAAGGTTAGTAAACACGTTGAACTTATCTGTAGCGTATAGCGGATATCAACGGAATTATGATCACTCTCGAATTTTGTTGCTTTCTGATTCATTTTATAAGAGTATTCTGGGCCATTAGATATATTTCATACTGTATGGTAAAAGTAACATAACATTTTAATAGTATAGACAAGTATTTGTGCACAAGAACTTTTTTTATCATTAGGTATATGTTATGAAGCGTAGCTAATGTTACGCCCCTGATATTTTTAACGTGTCACATAATGTTAATAATGATATTAGAACATAGAATAAACATATTTGACAATATGAATGAGAAATGATAGCGCTGCAAGTAAAAGTAATTAACTGTATTTACGTTTGAATGAAAAGTAAATTTTTATTCTAGTTAAAGTATAATCAGTATTGATTGACAGATCATAAATTTTGAAAACAACTTAGTCCCAAAGTGTATGCACCATCAAGTGGAAATAAATTATTACGTTTTTTACCTTCCAACCTACATATACATATGTAGGTATAGAAGGTTATGCAATCGAATTTTTGGTAATATGAGGTAAATTATTAAACATAATTGTCCTTTATTCTGCCAATTTACTTGTGGTTAGGGTGGGCTCTGGAAATGTAAGAAAATCATGGTAACGCTTCAGTGAGCCAAAAAAATCAAGAAGAGGTGAAATTTAAGCCTTTTTTGTGCATAATTTTACTATTATTAAAGCCAATTTTTAATTTTCTTACTCAGACAACATGTCACATCTGAGTCTAGTAGAAGAGTGCCAAAAGCGCTTCTGGTTATTTTGGCAAATTTAAACACAACTGCAGAAAACCAAATCCACGCTTTCTCTAACCAAAAACAAATTGGAATAGACTGTAAATGCCTCAATTATATTAATTATTTATATGTGCTTATCTTTGTTTCAGATTCTGTTAAACATTTTTTCCCCAATTTAACTGACATTGCGTTTGAGCAAGCAGTTAAAGACTGGTTCCGAGCTGCTCATCAACGTAAACTGAGAGTGGAAAAAAATAAAATATAAATTGTATAGGTTTAGGTTTCTATAAATATAAAATGATTCCATTATTATAAATGTAATGTAATAATTGTTTTTTTTATCATAGTTTTAGGAATAAAATCAACCATAAGTGTATATTTAGAACAATTTACTATCAAAATGCAAAGAATAAATTTCATGTAACGACGAAGAAATTTTCTAATACTGTATTGGGCGTTAAGTTTGCTACGATAAGTTTATTGATTTTATGATACGCAAAGTAATAGTTTTTCCTTTATCATATACAGGGTGTTTCAAAAAACGTTCCGCTAATTGCTCTGGTAAATAGAATATTAAAAAATAACCTTAGTTTGGTTAATAAACATGTGTCCGAAAATGCCTCCTTTAGAAGATACGGCCCTATAAAAGGGGCCCAAAAATCCTTTTTTTTTATTATCTCTGAAACGGTTTAAGATTCTTAAATGAAATTTAGACCACAAATACCTTTGATTAGGTCGTAAAAGATAGTGTTGACAAATTTTTGTGGCGTGGTTCTTGAATTAACATTCTTAAATTATTTTCAACTCTCACTTGAAGTTCTTCAATGGAATTTATTTCGCTTGAATATACTTTTTCTTTAACTAAACTCCACACAACAAAATCCAAGGGATTTGGATGAGGGGACCATGGTGGCCAGTGGATAGGAACATCAGCACCTCGACCAATCCAACGATTTGGAAAATGTTCGTTGAGCCATCTTCTAGCTTGTCTACTAAAATGAGGTGGAGTACCATCGTGCTTAAAAACCATATTTCTTCGTAGATCAAGAGGCAAATCTTCTAATAGCGGAAATAAAAGATTATCCAAACATTCATAGTAAACATCACTATTTAAATTTCCATCAAAAATGTGGTATGCAACGAGGTGGTTGCCTATTGAAGCAGCCCATACATTCAACTTAAAATTATATTGGTAATGCGTTACACGTTTAACCTTTCGATTTTCCTCTGCACAGAAGTGACTGTTATGACTATTAAACATACCTTGTCTAGTAAAAGTTGATTCGTCGGTGATAAGAATATTTTGTAAAAAATCAGGGTTCTGTCTCATTCTTTCTTGTAATAATTCGCAAAAATTCTCTTCTCAAAAAAGATCTTCAGGCAATAATTCTTGTACTTGCCTGTAGTGAAACGGGAGCAAAAATTGTTCTTTTAATACACGATGTACACTAGTAACACTTGCATTATTTGCCCTTGTCACATTTCTTACACTTATCGTAGGATCCCCAACAACTACATTTAAAGTATTTTCTTCTGTTTGAGGAATTCTTGCCACTCGTGGTCTACCAAAATTTACCTTTTTTGGTTTAAAAGTTCCAGTCTCACGGCACCCCCTGACTAAATTAAAAAATGTTTTTGAATCCCGAACACTTCTTGGAAATTGTTCCGCATATATTCTTTTCGCGGCTTTAGCATTTCCACCACATTCCCCTAATGTTAACAACATATCGTTATAGTTACTATTGGTGTACATATTCATTTTCAAAGTTTTTAAACAAACCAAAACTACCAACAACAATGTGTCAAACGAATCTGTCAAACAAAAAAATTCGCGAGTCTGCAGTCTAAGCCTACTTCATTCAAGTACATCAAATTAACTCAATATTTCTTTTATTTTCTTATTTCAGGTAATACATGCTAAAACCTCAAATAACCAGTAATTTTTTTGATTTTCAACAAGAGTACCTTTTTTGTGGCAAATTGTTTAAAAAATATTATTAAAAATATTATTATGTCTGTACCCCCTTTAGCGACGCTCCTGTACAAAATGTTAAAAATTTGTCAACATTATCTTTTATGACCGAATCAAAGGTATTTTTGGTTTAAATTTCATTTAGGTATCTTAAACCGTTTCGGAGATAATTAGAAAAAAGGATTTTTGTGGCCACTTTTACAGGGCCGTATCTTCTTTAGGAGGCATTTTCGAACACATGTTTATTAACCAAACTAACGTTATTCTTTAATATTATATTTACCCTAGAAATTAGCGGAACGTTTTTTGAAACACCCTTTGTAACATGTATAGGATACGGTATTGCGATCACCCCAAAAATCGAGCACCCTAAAACTGCGTTTCTAGACGGTTGAGGGACCCTGTTTATGAAAAAAAAAATGGTTTTCGCCATAGTGTTCGTACATGATTGCATACAGGGTGACTGGATCAGCTATATATCATTATTTTTATGAAAATGGCCAAAAATATTTTTAAAATTGGTGGGGGAAATGTTTTCAGTTTTTTTTTATAACAGAATTTTCGTTATTTTGGGCTAGAATTAAAGGAAATCAGACATACTGTTGAAAGGGTCACTTGTTAGTTTTAATCACGTATATTAAAAATATTAAAATAGCAATGGTATCTGATTATTTCATGGTTAGCTATAAAAACGGTGTATTACGGTACCTAAAACGAATGTGTTTTGTTTTTTTAAAAATTCGTCATCTTTAACTTCAATCATTTCGTGTAGTGATTGAATAATTTTGTTTGCAATTTCACACTTTAGCTAGTCTTTAAACAGTGCATTCATTATACGTATTTGAGCAATCTCTGAACTACATGTAGTAAACACCAAAATATGAAGATTAAGCCCAGCATGTTGCTGGTTTAGGAAATACGGGGTGTCCAAAGGGAAAATTTTATTTTAAAATTTCTCAACTTTATAAGTTTTAACAGCATGAACATAAAATTTTGCGGTTTTAGGTTTTTTAACATGAGAAATACGAATTTGTAACTTATTTTGTGACTGCTCATAGTTGCACTCTGTTACTTCAGTAAATTAGATCATACCTTCTCTGTCCATTGAATAGTCGTGAATATAAGTTAAAAATTTGAAAGCCCGTACAATTTTACATAAAAAATGTTGTTTTGTTTAATGTGTCTAGCTCTATCGGTTTTGAGTTCAATAACAAAAGTATTTAGTAATATTATCTCCCTTTTTCTGATTTATATTTAGTAATTAGGTATTTTGAGCGAAAATAGTGGCTACTGATAAAAAAATGCCACGGCATAACAATTTTTCTAACGATGAATTGCGTGATATGATTTGTTGTTTTGTCAGCCCGAAGATATTTACGATTGTACCCAAATCGAAGGCCAACCTGTTTAGAAATATTTACAACCACCTTGGCGAGACAGGGTCTTTTCGTCCTAAGAATCACAATGGCGCGACAAACACAATCAATGTCTATGAAGAAGAGGTTTTAACTCGTGTTTTGGAAAATCCAGATGTGAGTACTGGTGTCGGTTAAGTGCGGCAACAGGAATAAGCCAATCGTATATCTGTAGAATTTTAAAGAAAGAAAAATTGCATCCATATCATTATACTCCTGTCCAAAATTTATTACCTCAAGATTTACCAGCACGCTTACGATTTGCCAAATTTTTACAAGATAAACTAAGAGGAAACCAAAACTTTGTTGATAATATTCTCTTCACTGATTCACTAGACGAGGATTTTTAATTCGAAAACCAATCATTAGTGGTATTCTGAGAATCCAAATTCTGTAAGAGAAAGACGTTTTCAGCATGAGTTTAAGGTGAACATTTGGTGTGGTGTTGTACCTGATTTTTGCATTGGTCCTTTTGAACTTCCGTCTAATCTAAATGGACCTATTTATTTAAACTTTCTTAAAGAACATTTAAATGAGCTACTAGAAGATGTTCTACTCGCCGTAAGGCAAAGCATGTGGTTTATGCAGGATAGGGCGCCACCACATTAATCTATGTGTGTGCGGCAATATCTGAATCAACGTTTTCCCCATCGTTGGATTGGCCGTGGAAGTGAATTTTTTTGGCTACCAAGGAGTCCAGATTTAAACCCATTGGACTTTTGATTTGTGGTGCTCTGAGAATCTAAATACTGTAAGACAAATACGTTCTTAGCATGAGTTTAAGGTGAACGTTTGGTGTGGTGTTATATCTGGTTTTTTTATTGGTTCTTTTGAACTCGCTTTTAATCTAATGTGACCTGTTTATTTAAACTTTCTCGAAGAACCTTTAAATAAGCTACTAGAGGATGTTCTACTCGCCTTAAGGCAAAACATGTGGTTTATGTAGGATAGGGCGCCACCATATTATTCTATGCCTGTGCGGCAATATCTGAATCAACATTTTGCCCATAGTTGGATTGGCCCTGGAAGTGAATTTTTTGGCCATCAAGGAGTCCAGATTTTAAACCCATTAGATTTTTCAATATGGTTACAAATGAAAGAAACGTTTTATAAAGACGTGTTGCAGCAAAAAATACAAGAAGCCCCGAATGTAATTAAAGATAATAGATACGTTTTGTTTAATATTCAAAGGTCTTTAAGAAAGCGTATTGCAAAGTGTAGAGGCAGATGGTGGGCATTTCGAAAATTTTGTTTGTTGTTTTTAGTGATTTTCATTATTAATGACTGTCTTTTTTTAATGTCACTTGGCTTAGTTTAATAATTCAATATAATAAACATTTTATAAGTACAACACATATATTTTTAAGAGCGAAAGAGTTAGTGAAATTGAACAAGAATACCTTTTTTATGTAAAATTGAACGGTTTATTTTAACCATTATTTAATGGACCAAGAAGATATGATCTAATTTACTGAAGTAACAGGGTGCTACTAGCGCCCTCAATGAGCAGTCACAAATTAGAATTTCTCATGTCACAAAATCTAAAACTACCAAATTGTATGTTCATGCTGTTAAAACATATAAAGTTATTATAAGAAATTTTAAAATAACATTTTCCCTTTGAACACTCTGTATCTTCTAAACCAGCAACATTTTATGTTGGACTTAATCTTCATATTTTGGTGTTTACTATTTGTAATTCAGATATTGCCCATTCTTAATGACTCGCCCTGTATAACTACAGAACGATAATAGGTACTATGACAAATGATCAAAATGTTATCCACCATTTTCTATGCACTTTCTCATTCCGATTTCTGTTAGCTAGTTTTTAACTAAAATCTAGATATTTTGCGTCGTATTCTCTTTAAAATTAAGGCCACAAACTCCGTTCAGATATCGTTCATTTAAGTACTGACGAACATTTCGTTGGTAGTGCGCGGAACAACCATGCTGAAAGCGCATAGTTTTCCTAGTTTCCAGGGGAATGTTGACTAAAATACGGAGCAAATCGCTGTTGAGAAATGTATCAGCTTGTCGCATCCCGATTGTCACGAAGATAAAAAATCTAAAATAATCGATTTCTAGTAAATGTCAATAAATAAATGTACTTGTTAAACTATTGAAACTTAACTTAACTTAACCTTCACGCCATTCCCTTGCGGGGTAGGCAAAACAATCTCTGCCTCTTGTTTACTTTTCATTCACAATCCTTCTCCATGCTTTCTTATCTCCGCATACCATTGTCTCTGGCATGCCGTTTTATTTTTAAAACTCCTTATCTTTTTTTTTTATCATACATTGTACTACATTCATCCAAGTTTTACGTGTTCATTCTTTCAATGTGACCAAACCCACTTAATGTACTACTTTTATATCTATCCATCATCGTCTTTTCCTCGCCACACTCCGTCATTATGCACTCAAAAATAGTATCAAATTTTTTAACTACGTTATGCCCATTTACATTCATACATAACCTTACTAACAGTGACGGGTTTCCGGAGTAGTTACCTACTGGGGTAACAATAAGACTACGCCGACCCGCTTATAATTTGATTCCTGTCTGGACGGTTTAAATAACCTCCAGACTTGCATGTTCGTATGTTTTTTAGAACTAATGACGTTTATGCTCTTAATCTTCCACGTGGGAAAGAAATTGAGAAAAAGGCTTTACTATAAGTTATTTTATACATAAATATTAATGAAATTCTGTTTTAGTTACTACTACACAACGCCCTAGGAATTACCTCTTTAATGCCGAAGGACGATATGTTTGTGTAAAATGTGGCACATCATATAAAAACCATACACACTTCTCTCGACATTTTCTTCACGAATGTGGAAAAATCCCAAATTTTCAATGTAATATCTGCCAAAAACGATTTAAACGAAGAGAAAAACTTAAGCAACACATTAACGTACATTTCAAATAAAATGTTTACTCATTTCTACATTATACTAGATTTATTTGTCACTATTAGAGAAATTGGGATGCAATTTCTTATTAAGATTGTACTTTTAATCAGCAAAATAATCCGTAATTCTTAAAAATAATTTTTAAGTTTTGTTTTTGAGGTATACATATTTGTTAACTATAATGAAGTGTCACCTTTTTCGACACATTTGCAAGGACCGTTTGGTGCCTTCTCTTTGTAGCGATTTTATGGCAATTTTGTAATTAATCAAAAATAAAATTATTCTGTTTACAAAATATTTTAATTTATACCCAAAATTTAATAAAAATATAAACCTGTGCTATTTTTTTCTAATTTGCTTCCATTTTGATTCTTTAATAGACATATTAAGAAACGCGACGTCATCATCTCCAATGTCATTATAGCCATTCATTCACGGAACATTTTACGGAAATTTATAGGTTGGCAAAGCTTGATTCGGAATTATGTCATGCATAACACTCTTACACAATGTGTCAAAAACGGAAAACTTTGATGTGAGCAAATTCGCGAGCGTATTTTTGGCAATTTCACGTATTTCAGGGGGCGTACATGCAAGATTATCTTGGTTATCTTCCATTTTCGCGTTTTGTGACAGAATTAGATAAAACAAACGACGAGTAGATCAAATTTTCACTTTGAAATGTAAGACATTACCAACCGCCACAAAAATCCCTAAAACAACTAAAGTAAAAATTTTTGTTTAAAAATCGGCAAATTACAACAAATAGAATAAAAAACCATGTAGAACTTATTATTTAAAAAACTTTAATTCATGCTTCAAGACTGGCCTTATGATACTTCGTTTTTATATAATATTATATAACTAAAAACAACTATTGGTATCAATATTTATTAATAAGTCTTAGGTGTTAAAATAAATATGTTACCAACTTCCGCATTGCATTAGTTGTAAGTTTTATTGTTATTTACGTATATATATATATATATATATATATATATATATATATATATATATACTTGGGTCAAAAGTCCCGGGCCTAAGTAGTAAAACAACATTTTTTTGGGAAAATTCTTCTTTATTCATCAATATAGTCTCCTTTGGCGACGATACAATCGTTCCAACGCTTTTGTGACTTTTTCGTCTAAGCCAAATCTCTTGCCACGGAGCATCTTTTTGAGTTCGGAAAAGAGCTGGTAATCGCTGGGGGCAGATCTAGGCATGGTGGACGCGGAAGCAATTCAAAGCCCAATTGACGCATTTGTGCCATCGTTTTCAGTCTTGGCGAAACAAGATTTTTTCTTCTCCAAATGTGGTCTTTTTTTGTCGATTTCGGTTTTTAAACGCTCTAATAACCCAATAGGATAGTCGATGTTGATTGTTTTTCCATGTTCAAGGCAGTCAATAAAAATTATACCTTGCGCATCCCTTGCCATAACCTTGCCGGCTTATTGTTGCGTTTTTGGTCGCTTCGGACGGCTTTCACAGGCTGTGCGCTACTCGGCTGACTGTTGATTTGATTCTGGATTGAAATGGTGGAGCTATGTTTCTTCCATCGTGATGTACCGACGCAAAAACTCAGTCCTATTCCGCTTGAACGTGACTAAACAGCGCTCTGAATCATCAGTTCGTTATTGCTTTTATTCTGGTGTGAGCAAACGCGGCACCCATTTGGAAAACAGCTTTTTCATACACAAGTGTTCGTGTATCGTAGTGAAAACACCACCTTTTGATAACTTCAGGGTGTCAGCTATCTCGTGCAACTTCACTTTGCGATTGCCCATAATGATTTTTTTGAGTTTTTTCGATGTTTTCAGGATTGGCAGCCTCATTTGGACGTCCAGAACGTTCAGCATTATTGGAATCTGTACGACTAACGTTTGATGGCTATTGTTGATGGATCAGAGTCTGGGTAACACTTTTGAAGGCATTGCTCAGCTTAAACGGTGTATTTTCCCATTAAAAACAATGATAAATCAACACACGAAATTGCTTTGAATCCATTGTTTCTTAAATAACAAAAGTAGTGTTAAATCACTGTAAATTCTAAACTAAAGATGGCATTGTCATGAAATTTTGACATATATCTTTTAAAGGTTGGCACTATTGAAATATCATACGGATATTTCGTTAGAGACGCCCGAGAATTTTTGTCCCATGTAATATATATATATATATATATATATATATATATATATATATATATTTTATATAATATCAGGGTGATTAATTAGTGCGATAAAGTTCAGTATCTTCTATGTCCTTCGAAGTATCAAAGCAAACGTTACGGGAGATTATAGCCATCATTAAGCTTCATATTTTAAAATTAGTTACAGTGTTACAGGGTGCTCCATAACGCCATGCCACACCAAAGTTAAATTTTTTTAAACGAAACACCCTATATTTTAATTTAAATTTCAAATCCGCTTCACTTCCTCATTACAAGAATATATACTTGTAATATGTTATACAGGGCAATTAAAAAGTTATAACCACTTTTCCATGAAAATCGTAACAAGTTCACCGCCCTGTATAATTTCAAAAGCTACAAGAACAATGATCTGTTGCAGCCGTAGCTTTTTAATAATTGTCAAATTTTATAAAAATTATTGAGTTTGTGAATATTCGTTAAATTGATTACAGGGTGAGTCTAAACATCAATTCATTATTTTCTCAGTTTTTTCAAATGGATCAACCTGTATTTTATATCACAATCGAAAAGTACTATTGTTTTACTTATATTTTTGTTAAGCATTCCCTATGCCCAAAGTTATTAGTTTTTGAGATATTTTCGTTTTTATATGCAAAGTATTAATTATGTGTCTAAATGTTTGCCAATTATGAGTTGGCCATGATTTATTTGTCAAAAACTGACAGTTTACTATTATTGTCTGTGAATATAGTGGTCAAATAACGAATACAGGAATAAAAACAAGTATACTACAAACAAATTTTTACAAAAAATTACAATTACGAGCAAATAAAACCAATACTAATTTCCTAAACTACAATAAAAGTTAATTACAAAAGATGTTCAAAATGACCTCCCAAGACATCTGTGCATGCCTGAAAACGGTAATTGAAAGAGCTACTAACATTACTAAGCATTTGTACACTGATATTTTGAAATTCATTTGTTATTCTTTCCTTCATGTTATCTCTTGTTCTCGGAGGTGTTTTATAAACTTCATTCTTAATGTAACCCCAAAAAAATGAGTCCATTTTATTGAATTCTGGTGACCTGGGTGGCCATAGCACTGGTCCACCTCTTCCGATCCATTTTCCAGGATACTGATCATCAAGTTCACCTTGAATTAAAAGATTATGGTGTACAGGAGAACCGTCATGTAAAAACCACATTTGCTGGCGGATACGAAGTGGAACCTCTTCCAGTAATACAGGTAAGCGATTTACTAAAAAATCTAAATACATCTCAGCATTTAAATGATCTTCAAAAAAATATGGCCCTACGACATAGTTACCAACAATACCTCCCCAAACATTTAATGACCATCTGGTTTGACTATGTGTAATTATGTGGTATGGATTACTTGTGGAATAATAGTGAAATTTGTGCCTGTTAACACAACCATTTTGATGAAATGTAGCTTCATCTCCAAACAATACATAGTCAAAAAAGTCTCTCTGTTGATTAACATTTTTTAGGGCCCATTCACAAAATGTTAATTTCTGATGCAATTGAATGTGATAAGGGTGCATTTTGTTTTTACACAGAATTGTTTGCACACAATAGTAACTGAGTTGTTGTTCTTTAGAAATACTCCTTATACTTGTATGTGGGTTTTCTGTAACTGCCAACAACACATTCATTTCGTTTTCCTCTGTCACAATAGTATTTGTTCGTTCATGCTTTTCATAGTTAACTGAACTAGTTCGGTTAAACCGATCCATCAATCTTTCTAAACTTGATTTTGTAGGTTGTCGCCTCTCAGGAAAACGTTCAAAATAAACTCTTTTTGAAAGCAATGCATTTTTATTGCATCCTCCCAATATCCATATCATATCTAGCATTTCATCACGAGTAAAATTCATTTTTGCCCTATTTTAGATTTTTTAAAATTATAAACAATTTACCACAACAATCAATTAACAGACAATAATGGTAAACTGCCAGTTTTTGACAAATAAATCATGGCCAACTCATAATTGGCAAACATTTAGACACATAATTAATACTCTGCATGTAAAAATGAAAATGTCTCAAAAACTAATAATTTTGGGCATAGGAATGCTTAACAAAAATATAAGTAAAACAATAGTACTTTTCGATAGTGTAAAAAATACAGGTTGATCCATTTGAAAAAACTGAGAAAATAATGAATTGATGTTTTGACTCACCCTGTAATCAATTTAACGAATATTCACAAACTCAATAATTTTTATAAAATTTGACAATTATTAAAAAGCTACGGCTGCAACAGATCATTGTTCTTGTAGCTCTTTGAAATTATACAGGGCGGTGAACTTGTTACGATTTTCATGGAAAAGTGGTTATAACTTTTTAAATACCCTGTATAACATATTACAAGTATATATTTTTGTAATGAGGAAGTGAAGCGGATTTCAAATTTAAATTAAAATATAGGGTGTTTCGTTTAAAAAATTTAATTTTGGTGTGGCACGGCGTTATGGAGCACCCTGTAACATTGTAATTAATTTTAAAATATGAAGCTTAATGATGGCTATAATCTCCTGTAACGATTGCTTTGATACTTCGAAGGACATAGAAGATACTGAACTTTATCGTACTAATCAATCACCCTGTATATATGTATATATATATATATATATATATATATATATATATATATATATATATATATATGATAAAGCTCCATAGCTTGTTTATTATTAGAGATATTGACGTTTTATTTTTTTTTAGGTTATAACTGCGTTTCTGCTGCACATTTTAAAAATATTGCAGGTTACACACAGGTGAACCAAACATTAAAAATACAGTTACAAAAGTTTTGTATTTTTGAATGGAATCTACTCAGTTTGATTTTATTTTTGATTTTATGCTAAATTATGAATCACTTTTACAGAGGTAGTTTTTACTTATCTGCCATCAACTCTGATTTGTCGCGATTTTTTGGCCAGAAAATTTTGTACCCTCCAAATCCTTGCAGATAAGTCAAAGTAATTAACACCGTTTGATTCCTGAATATTTGTTGCATCTTTTAAGTTACTCAACAACCTACACAATCGCGTGTGTCTCTTGCGAGTTTGTAACATGACAAATTAAAAATATCAAAAACTGGTGGTTTTGGCAAGATTTCCATCAATATAAGGTTTGTATAATTCAATGTAAAAATCCAGATTGCTATCCTAAAATAACTAAATTTCGAGAAACTTTTCCGTGCTACTGGTTATTTTTTTTTTATTTTAAAATTGTATAAAAAAGTTTTTTTTAAATTTTGTAACTTTGTAAATTTGAAGCAATGAATTTTTATAATTTTCTAAGCCCCTAAAAATTCCCCGGCAATGGTTGGATTTGGCTCATTAACGAATTTGACCTAGATTTTATGGCAAAGAACTCCGATTGATATTAATAGCTGGCGTGTATTGATCACTTATAATATACTTTATTTTATTTTGCCACCATAATGTTCTTTATACGTCTCCAAATGCGGGCGTAATGTGGTCTTTATAGCACGGAAATGTCATTGATGCTAAGCAGCATGATTGACAGCAAACACATGACATGATATATAATAGCAATATCACAGTATCTTAGTAACAACAAATTAGCCTACGGTCGACTTTATTTCGTTGCATTTGCATTTAAAAACCTGCCGAAAATACTGAATCTTTTTAATATTTTGTTCCAGTTTCATGGTGCAAAATAAAATAAAACATTGTATGTACCACGGGCATAATTGTAGATTATGGCTCCCAGGAATATAAAAGCCCTCCGCTTCGCGTCGGGCTTTTAACATTCCCTCGAGCCATAATCTTCTGATTATGCCCTTGATACATAAATATCTATTAACATTATTATAAATACGGTTATTTCTTTGTATGTCGTCATGTGGTTTGTTTATTATTAGTTTCTGGTACAAGTATTAGTGACGTTGACAGAAAAGATGGAGGCAAACCATACACTATTTTTTTCAGGATAATGCCCGATAAATTAGTAGATATGCTGTGTCACTTCTGGCGCAATTTTGATGACATAGCATATCTACTTAAATTATTACAGAAAATTGACCTGTAAGTCGGCAAAGGGTACTGTGTGAATAAATAAATCAGCTACAGCGGCTAAAATCTCCTAAGATGCACGAAGTGTCTGTGCATTTCAAATTAAATTAATTCATCATACAAAAGCACACAAAAGACGGAGAGCAAAAATATTTTAGTTAATACGTGATCTATATTGGCCCAAATTTGCATGGTTAATACATACTCTGTAACGTGTTGAAAACGATACTTAAACAGCCCGGTATACGCTACAGGTAAAATAGTGCACTTGATGTGTGGGTGGAGTGACCATACAGTGCATAGATACCCGAGGCGCTACGTAGTTTGAGATAACACAGCCCTTGAGCTAAGAAAAGGAAAGCTTTAGAAGATCCCGTGTGCGTAAACAATATAGAGTAAACACGCAGTAATCAAGTAAAACACAATACTCCTCGAACCAATAATTTTATTTATTTCAGAACAAAATGTTTTAACAGAAAAAGCAATGGTTAGTCAATCCCAATTTTCAACTATTAAAAGGGAGGCTTTGTATGAAAAAACACAATCTTTTTGTACACATAGCTGTGGTAATTCATGTCTCAGAAACATGTCTGTTTGCTAAGCAAATACAAAAATTCGTCTTGGCAAAACAGTTATCGCCCTTACCTCACAGCAGTTACAAATAACTCTTTGGTTTCTATTATTTACTTTAAGCAAGCCCTAAGGGAACCACAATAAAGATTTATTAATATAACATAGTTATATCGTGCACAAAACATGTAGAATTAAACAAATGTAGTTACGAGACACCTATTGATCTCACAGCTTGAGCTGTTTAAAATGTGGTTCTTAATTATATTTAAATAAAGAAATTTTTAAACTTTTAACTAAAGTAGATTCCGTAGGTATGCGAATCATGGACCGAAAGATCATCTTCACTGAACTATGAGGTGGACCATAACCTCATTATCAATGTGCAGGTTCATGTACCTCCGCGATGGAAATTATTGAAACAACCAAATTAATATCAGCTGCCTTTCAGAGCTTACCCTGAACGATTTAAGTTATACTAAAAAATAGTAAAGGTTTCCCTAACAACTCTAGTTTAAAACACTAAAAGGGTTAATAATACCCACTGCCATATTATATCTCGGAAATGATCCATACTATCAACTTGGAATTTCCAGAATGGTTTCCGTAATAATTTTAGTTGAAGCACTAAAAGTATTTTTTTCCGTACTTCTCTCCAAACGGTTGATAACAACATCTCCCATATTATATCTCGGAAACGGTACACACCATTACGGTGAAATTTTCAGGATGTCAAGTTAGAATGTTTAGAATAGTTTTGGTAATAATTTTAGTTTAAAACACTAAAAGTATGTGCTCCCGTATTGCGTTATATGCGGTTGTTAATACCAACCCTATCGCTGAAATGGTACATACTATCACTTTGGAATTTTCAGGTCCCCTATTAATTCTTGTTTAAGACTCTAACATCATTTTCCCCCGCACCGCCGTCAAAAGGGTCGATAACTATTTCGCAAATTCCTAATTGATAGTATATCACCGTTTGTCAAATATAATATGGGGGTAGGTATTATCAACCATTAAGACGGCAGTGCAGGACAAATTTAAATCACTGTTTTAAACTACAATTAGTACGTAAATTATGTTGAAAATTCTAACTTTATGGTATTTACCGTGTGGAAGATAAAATATAGGGGTGCGTATTACCAACCATTTACACGGTAGTGCGGGGGAAATTATTTTAGTATTTTAAACTAGTATTGTTAGGGAAGTTATCCTAAAAGTATGTACCGTTTCGGAGATATATGGGGGTAAGTATTATCAACCATTGACGATAGCAGTGCAAATCTGTGCTCGCTCTTTAATTAAAATGCTTTTCATTTCCCTATTTTCGTTTGCTCTTGTCTGATGAATAAACTTAATTTAAAATGCACGCCACTGATACTTAGTGCACTTTCGTAGATTTTCGTCATCATAACAGGTAGTTCTTTTCACATAGGTTGCAGGGATTGTATTTTACTATAAGTGGCTGTATTTAGGCTAAGGAATATTGCTTTTTTATTTGGAAGGTTGTAACATTTTTTTTATTTGATGAATGAGTCGCTAATGTAAGTAAGGCAAAATTTACTCGATGTAACTTTCTTTTATTCATAAAAAAACCAACTGCATATAACTAGTTGTATACCCAAAAAACAAGAGGATGTATGGAAGTCGTAGGTATCACTGTTTCATAACTTAAAATATTTCTGATATAATCACATGACGAGGTAAGTGTAATGTTTCAAATCAACCATATTTAATGTTTTTGCGCACCTAGAACTGCATGAAAATTAGTAGTTACATGCGCAAAATAAAATAATAGAAGCATGAAGTAACTCATAAGCTCTCAGTTAAAATTATAACATATGCGTTTCAAATTTCCTATCTACAGTAGTAAACGTGGAAACTAAATTAACCATACTTCCAAAATGAAAATCACAAACCTAAATTTAAGTGTCTTGGTCATTATGAGAATTAAAAGAAAAATGATGGGAACCTTATTAGATATAACACTTATAACAAAGATATTTTATTTGTAACTTGACTGTCAAAGGATGAATAAATTGTTATGATCTAAGGACTTTGTTAGTGGTTTTGTAATTACTTAAACACATTTTTCTCTTGTATTTAAATTTTACCACTAATATCTTTCTAATCCAAATGTTACAATTTTGAGACTGTGTCGATAACTGCTGTTTTGAAACTAATATTCCAAGATGTCTAGTTATGTTTGAATGTAAATCGATTCGTAAAACTATTTTATCTTTACGCTGCACAAACGTTATGAAGCATAGGCATGTGATTTATTCAAGTAAATAATAAATGTAATTAATATTATGCTAATTATAATGTTAACTTTTTAAGTCAATGGTAAAACAAAAATGAAATAATTTAAAATCTCAAGGCTCACGTGAATTCAATTTTGCGAGGTACAAATATAAATATGAAAGAAAACTGAGTCCGATGTTTTAAAATACAGTTTTTCACAAAAATACAAATTTTTAATAATCAAAATCAACTAACTCACCTTTTTTGATGTGGTTATTGTACCACCCTCTTACTGGTCTTTGTGCTGTTGCTAATTTTTTTGTGTATAATATATTCTCCAGGAAACTCGATTATACTCTGAAAGAAACGTTGAATCTCTTCTGTGTAGATGTCGAAATGCTTATCTGTTTTAATAGTATACTGTGGTTGACGAAATGAAGTTGCTTATGGTGAAAAAACACTAATTGATGAATTTTGTACCAATTTAATTTAAATAAATTAGTTATTCCACAAGGATTTCTAAGATTGGTAAGTTTACCTTTTTTGAATTATTATTTTTATCATTGATCATATTATAGCATGCATGGCTTGAAGGATACTCAAGAGTTTTGGAGCTGCCGTTCGCTTTAAGGTAGGTGAAACTTCCAGCTGGACTCTTTATAACTTACCGTTTTATTCTAGGTTTACTGAAGAAGAATAACTTTTCATGTACAAGTTATCAATTTGCTGTCAGTCTTTATTTACTAAGGACCGTCCTAGTATAATAATCCTGAAAGGGAAAAAATTAAAAGGGAAGCTGCAAGAGATATTTAATTTGTATAGGGAAATTGTATATAGACACAAGGAAAATCAATAATCTAGGACAAATGGTGAACTTGTTTATACTCAATTATATTAACTCAGATTGACTTTTTAGTTTATATAAATAAATAGTACCCTAATGCAAGATTTTAAAGCGTGACAAATAAAAGTATGCTTATTAAATAAATTTATAATTCACGAAAAAGTTGACGAGATACCAGCAACACCAATCAATAAAACTAAGAGGTAGTAGCAAGCAGCTTGTCACGTTAAATATAAGGTTACGCTTATACATTATGCAACACAAAAGGTAGATGCAGTAACTTAGAGCTCTGGGCACCATACGTACTAAAACTGACTAATAAAGCTACGCGAAAAAATATTAAATATTAAATAACAAAGCTAATTATGTGTGTGGTACTTGTGTATACCTTCCACGAATTTGAAATGAACTGAAGCATCATAGCTTGTAACTCACGGCTACCACTAATGGTTAAAAAGATAAACAATTATAAGTAATCCGTAAGGTAATAAGTCCAATAAAATAAGAAAACATGTAATTTGTGATGGGTTAGCAATAGATTGTTTCGTTACCACTATATTTCCAGGTATACTACCACAACCTAGTACAATATCAAATAAACTTCATACATATATTTTATCACGATATGGATAGTATAATTAGGGCTTAAAAGTCTGATAGATTTTTATCGAAACAATGCTCAAGAAAAAGAAATATTAGCAATACCCTTCATATGGCTTAATTTATTTACGAAAGGATAAACCGAAGTAAAAACTCATTTCACTACAGCAATTCATTAACAAAATTAAATCCAGTAAAGTTCTTAGATTTCAACGTTTGACTATTTTTTTTTTTAGCTAATTGGTACTTAAGTACAAATACTGCGTTGAACACTTGCATTAATTACCGGTACAAAATTCAAATGAGTTTCCTTAGCTATAACTAAAAAAACCTTCAATTTAGTGTTTATGTATCGTTATGGTATTCATGCGACTACTTGAATATATACAATAATTTTATGCGGCAACCTTTTCTGAAGTCCCAGTTAACGAAAGCACTTGATAACGATGCAGTTCTTTTACACTAAATATAATATCTCATCAATAATTTCTACATACTGCCAGTTTCGAAACTTATTGCAATTATTTCCTTGTAACACGGAACGGTTGCATTTTATTATTAATTTCGTAATCTTGATATTTTAATCTGTTGAAGTTATATTGAAAATAAAGCTAATTCTGTCACAATTTTAATAGTGTTTCAGCACGTAACGTTTTGATTTCTAATCCGATACACGAGTTGGTAATTAAAAATTACTCCCATGTATGTTATGTATTAACGATCCTAAATGGATAAAAATACGCAAATTTACGTCGCGAGAAATTACGAATTTTTTCCTGTAAATTTTGATACTAGGCTTCCCTTCTGCTTTGGTTACAGCACCAATTAAAAACTCTTTATCCTCTTATTGACATTAAAAATAATTATTGACATTGTTCATTATCTTCAAAGCTTGCCATGACTATCCCTAATTACGAATAATTGCATTATTCATAAAACTAGTACGATATTTTATAAGTTAGGTCAAAATTTATGATATTTTTATTAGCAACTGTTTCGAAATTTTGACATGTTCAAGATGCCTTATAGTAGGACTAATAACCATTAGTAGTTGATGTGCATAGAGATGCTTAACATTTCCGGCCCACAAATACAAAAGAGAAACAGGAAAAGTA
This sequence comes from Vesta saturnalis, assembly GCA_036346205.1. Lineage (NCBI taxonomy): Eukaryota > Metazoa > Arthropoda > Insecta > Coleoptera > Lampyridae > Vesta > Vesta saturnalis. Next base: position 2,336,850 of record JARFJB010000643.1, on the reverse strand, counting down.
AAATATAACTTAATTCTAATTATCCTTTTCGGATTAATGGGGTAAGCAAAACAGGTACTAAGCAATTTCAATGTGCTTATTTCATGTTTCTCCACGCGGAGCTCGTTTGGTAATCTTGAATTTCTATTAAGCACTTTTAATTAGTCAGAAATAAAGAAAGGTGACCTTATAACGTAACTCGATGTTTCTTTAATTAGGTAAGGTCTGAGAACCTGCAATTACAGTTGTCCTTCATAACCCTTATCTCTAAATTCAAGAGATTGCCCATACGAAATATGTGTATTAAATAAGACTGTAACGGGTTCAAACGGCATAAGAACAACGCACAGGTAAACATCCGCAAACGTCAACCACCTCGTCGTTAGGACAAATAATATTAGTTACGTTAAACCGTAAATCACATGGAGCAATAATTAAGATTTGTATCAAGTACAATTAGCTTCTCACTCTGCTGCTACCCTTATATTTTAATTTTTTCTGTTAACTTCCCAACAAAATTATTTGTTTTTTTCACAATTAAAAGTTATTTTTGTTCGTTCAGCCCTTTTATAATTTAAAACTGAACTAGTTCGGTTTTTAAAAGTCCAAATTTTTAAAATTTTGATTTTGTGGTTTCGTTAAAAACGGGTTCAAAATAAATTCTTTTTTGAAAGGCAATGATTTTTATTCACCTCCCAAAATCCATTTTTCATATTTTTAAGCATTTCCCATCCCAAAGTTAAATTATTTTTGGTATTTTGTTTTTAAAATTATTAAAAATTTCCAAAAATTTCCAATTAAAGGGCCAATAATTTGGTAAAACTGCCAGTTTTTACAAATTAAATTTCTGGAATATAATTGGCAAAAAGAAACAAATTAAAAACCGATATAAAAAAAAATTTTCAAAAATTAAAATTTTGGGCAAAATTTAAAAAATATAATTTAAAACAATAAAATTTTCAAAGTGTTAAAAATACCCCAAGGTTGTCCATTTGAAAAAATTGAAAAATAATAAATTATGTTTTGTACCCTGAATAATTTTAAACGAATTTTTCCCAAACTCTTTTAATTTTTATAAAATTTCAATTTTAAAAGTAACCCCAAAAAGATCCATTTTTTGAATTCTTTGAAATTATACACGGTAACCTTTTCCGATTTTTCCAGGGAAAAGTTTTAATTAAAATTTTTAAAAACCCTGTAAAACCAATTTCCAAGAATAATTTTTGTAATAAAGGTAAAGGGATTTCAAAAATTTAAATTAAAATTAGGGTTTTGTTTAAAAAATTTAATTTGGGGCCCACGGCGTTAAACAAACCCTTAAACATTTAATTAATTTTTAAATATGGAATTAATGTGGTATAATTCCTTGTAAAATTGTTTGTCCTTTCAAAACCATTTGAAGAAATGAACTTTATCTAAACAATCAATCAAAACCCTGTTATTAAATTTTTTATTAAAAATTTAATTTTATAATTAATTATAATATTTTTTTTTAAAAAGTTTCCAAATAGCTTTGTTTTTTTAGAAATATTTAACTTTTATTTTTTTGGTTAATAACCCTTCTTTCGTTTCCTTTTAAAAATATTTGCGGTTCACCAGGTTAACCAAACATTTTAAAAATCCATTAACCAAAATTTTGATTTTGAAGGGTTTCCCTCTCAGGAAAAGTTAAAATTAAACCTTTTAAAGAAGGATTTTTATTATCCTCCCAAATTCCATTTTCGCATTTTTCCAGAAAATTTTTTTCCCTAAATTTTTAAAATTAATAAAAATTTAACCACCTTTAATTCCGAAATAATTTGGTTGCCATTTTTAAACTCAACCAACCTCAAATTGGCCTTTGCCAATTTTAAATTGAAAAAATTAAAAATATCCAAAAACTTTTTTGGGCAAGGAATTTCCAAAAATATAAGGTTTGTATTTTCAATGTAAAAATCCAGGTTGATCCTTTAAAAAACTAAAAATTTAAGAAATTTTTGCTACCCTGGTTAATTTTTAATTTTAAAATTTAAAAAAAATTTTTTTAAAATTTTGAAATTTTAAAAAGCAATGAAAATAATTTTCTTTAAGCCCTTTAAAAATTTCCCGGGCAATTGGTTGGATTTTCATTAAAATTTATAATTTTTAAAAACCCGATTAAATATTAAAGTTTATTTTGTAATTAAATAACTTTAAATTTTAAATTTTAAAATAATGTTTCTTTAAAAATTTAAATTTGGGGCAAGGGCTTTATAGCACCCGGAAATTGTAATTAATTTTAAAATATTGAAGCAAAATGAATGGTTATAATTCCCTTAACGATTCTTTGAACAAACAAAAGTACTGAACTTTATTTCGTTACTTTAAAACCCCGAAAATATGAATTTTTTAATATTTTTTATTTATTAAAATAAAATAAAACTTTTATTAAGGATAATTGAGTTTATTTTTTTAGGAAAACCCTCCGTTTCGCTGGGCAATTTTAAAAATTTCGGTTACCCTTGAACCAAAAATTAAAAACATTAAAAAGGTTTTTTTTTTGAATGGTCTTGGTTTGTTTTATTTTATTTTTGGTAAATTATTAATACTTTTACAGAAAAGATTAGGCCAAACCATTTCCATTTTTTCCAGGAAAATTTGCCCTAAATTTGAGATAAGCGTTTCACCTTTGGCCAATTTTGTTGCATCTTTTTAAATTATTCAAAAATTACCAATCGGCGGGTTCCTTGGTTTGAAATAAAATTAAAAATTCAAAACGGGGTTTAAAATTTCCTAAATAAAGGTTTGTATTTCAAATTAAAATTAATTCATCCTAAAAAACAAACAAAAGGACGGAAAAAAATAAATTTTTTAAAGTTTTAAATTTAAGTGAATTTTATAATTTTGGCCCAAAATTTGGCAATGGTTAATTTCTCTTAACGTTTGAAAAGATTTTAAAAGCCCGGTATTAAAGCTCGGTAAAATAATTAACTTTATTTTATTTGACCATAAGTTCATAGTTCCAAAGGCGGGCTAAGTGGTTTTAATAACACAAAGCCCTTGAGCTAAGAAAAGGAAAGCAGAAACCCTGGCTAAAATATAAAGAAACACCAGTAATCAAGTAAAACAAATTACCTCCTCGAACCTTTAATTTTTATTTATTTAAAACCCAAAATTGTTTTTAAAGAAAAGCAATGGTTGCAAAATAAAATTTAAAACATTAAAAGGGAAATTTTGTTATGGAAAAAAAACCCTTTGTTCCTGGGCTTTAACATTCCTCAGAAACTTCTGTTTGCCCTTAACAAAATACAAAAATTTTCGGTTTTCTTTTGGCAAAACAAGTTTATGCCCTTACCCAAAAGATTACAAAATAACTTTTTTTCAATTAATTTCCCTTTAAGAAGCCCTTGGGCCAAATAAAGATTTATTAAATTATTAACAAAATTATTAATCGGCAAAAACTTGTGAATTAAAAAATTAGTTACAGCCCTAAAATCTCCAAGTTGACGAAAATGTTGGTTTCTTAAATTAATTTAAAAAAAAAGAAAAAATTTTTAAAACTTTTAATTAAATTTAGGAATTCCGTAAGGTTGCGAATTCAGGCCCGGAAAGTCATTTCACTTGAATTTGGGTGGAACCATAACCTCATTAATCCAAGGGCAGGTTTAGTAACCCCCGGCGAAAGGAAATTTTGAAACCCCAAAAATTAATAAACACGCCTTTCAAGAAACCTTACCCTGAACCAATTTTTAATTTATTTCAAAAAAATGTTTAAAGGTTTTAACAATCCCAATTTTAAAACATTAAAAGGGGGTTTAATAAAAACCCAACTTTGCCATATTTAATTATTCTCGGAAAATGTCCTTTTCAAGGAACCAAAAATTGGTTTGGAAAAATTTTGTTTAAAGCATTAAAATAATTTTTTCCTTTATTTCTTTAAAACCCGGGAAAATAAAAAAATTCCCATATTATATCTCCAAAAACGGTTAAACAAATTAGGTTGAAATTTTGGATTCAAGTTGAATGTTTAAAATGTTTTTAATTAATTTTAAAGTTTTTAAAACAACTAAAAGTAGTTCCCGTAGGCGGTTTATACCAAAACCCTTCCTGAAATGGGTACCATAACCTATTACTTTGGAATTTTCCCCAGGTTTCCCCAAATTAATTCCTTGTTTAAGACTCCCTAACATTTTCAAAATTTTTCCCCCAACCGCCTAAAAGGGTTAATAATAACCCGCCAAATTCCAAATTGATATATATCAACCTTTTTCCAAATTTTAATAATTTGGGGGTAAAGGTATTTTTTCCAACCTTAAACGGGTTGAAACAAATTTAAATATTTTTAAACTACAAATTACGGTAAATTTTGGTTGAAAAATTTTAAATTTTTGGTAATTTTTAGTTTAAAAATAAAATATTGGGGGTTTGCGGTTTTAAACCAACCCATTTTACAACTTATTTGGGGGAAATTTTATTTTAATTTTTTTAAACTTAAATATTTTAGGAAAAGGGTTAATTTCCTTTAAAAGTATTACCGTTTGGAAATATAATTAAGGTATTATCAACCATTGACGGATGCAGGCAAATTTTCCTTTTTAAATTAAAATTGCTTTTATTTTAAATTTTCTTTTGGTTTTCCGTGGAAATAAAATTAATTTTAAAATTTCACGGATGGGGAAATTATTTTAGTATTTTCTAGATTTTGGGTTATCCTAAAAGGTAGTTCCTTTTCAATATTAAGTATTTATAAATTGGCGATTTAGGCAAGGAAATTTGCTTTTTAATTTAAAAGGTTTTAACCCATTTTTTTTTTGTTGAATGAATCCTTAATTTAAAAAATTTACTTAGTAACTTTCTTTTTTCATAAAAACCAACTTTTCAATAATTAGGGTTGTATTTACCCAAAAAAGGGTGTATTTAAGGCTAAGGAATATTGTTTTTATTTAATTTAAAATTTTTTTTGATAATAATCCAATGGGAAGGAAAAGTGTAATTTTTTCAAACCAACCATAAATTTAAATGTTTTCCACCTAGAACTGCATGAAAATTAGTAGTTACATGCGCAAAATAAAATAATAGAAGCATGAAGTAACTCATAAGCTCTCAGTTAAAATTATAACATATGCGTTTCAAATTTCCTATCTACAGTAGTAAACGTGGAAACTAAATTAACCATACTTCCAAAATGAAAATCACAAACCTAAATTTAAGTGTCTTGGTCATTATGAGAATTAAAAGAAAAATGATGGGAACCTTATTAGATATAACACTTATAACAAAGATATTTTATTTGTAACTTGACTGTCAAAGGATGAATAAATTGTTATGATCTAAGGACTTTGTTAGTGGTTTTTGTAATTACTTAAACACATTTTTTCTCTTGTATTTAAATTTTACCACTAATATCTTTCTAATCCAAATGTTACAATTTTGAGACTGTGTCGATAACTGCTGTTTTGAAACTAATATTCCAAGATGTCTAGTTATGTTTGAATGTAAATCGATTCGTAAAACTATTTTATCTTTACGCTGCACAAACGTTATGAAGCATAGGCATGTGATTTATTCAAGTAAATAATAAATGTAATTAATATTATGCTAATTATAATGTTAACTTTTTAAGTCAATGGTAAAAACAAAAAATGAAATAATTTAAAATCTCAAGGCTCACGTGAATTCAATTTTGCGAGGTACAAATATAAATATGAAAGAAAACTGAGTCCGATGTTTTAAAATACAGTTTTTCACAAAAATACAAATTTTTAATAATCAAAATCAACTAACTCACCTTTTTTGATGTGGTTATTGTACCACCCTCTTACTGGTCTTTGTGCTGTTGCTAATTTTTTTGTGTATAATATATTCTCCAGGAAACTCGATTATACTCTGAAAGAAACGTTGAATCTCTTCTGTGTAGATGTCGAAATGCTTATCTGTTTTAATAGTATACTGTGGTTGACGAAATGAAGTTGCTTATGGTGAAAAAACACTAATTGATGAATTTTGTACCAATTTAATTTAAATAAATTAGTTATTCCACAAGGAGTTCTAAGATTGGTAAGTTTACCTTTTTTGAATTATTATTTTTATCATTGATCATATTATAGCATGCATGGCTTGAAGGATACTCAAGAGTTTTGGAGCTGCCGTTCGCTTTAAGGTAGGTGAAACTTCCAGCTGGACTCTTTATAACTTACCGTTTTATTCTAGGTTTACTGAAGAAGAATAACTTTTCATGTACAAGTTATCAATTTGCTGTCAGTCTTTATTTACTAAGGACCGTCCTAGTATAATAATCCTGAAAGGGAAAAAATTAAAAGGGAAGCTGCAAGAGATATTTAATTTGTATAGGGAAATTGTATATAGACACAAGGAAAATCAATAATCTAGGACAAATGGTGAACTTGTTTATACTCAATTATATTAACTCAGATTGACTTTTTAGTTTATATAAATAAATAGTACCCTAATGCAAGATTTTAAAGCGTGACAAATAAAAGTATGCTTATTAAATAAATTTATAATTCACGAAAAAGTTGACGAGATACCAGCAACACCAATCAATAAAACTAAGAGGTAGTAGCAAGCAGCTTGTCACGTTAAATATAAGGCCTTATACATTATGCAACACAAAAGGTAGATGCAGTAACTTAGAGCTCTGGGCACCATACGTACTAAAACTGACTAATAAAGCTACGCGAAAAATATTAAATATTAAATAACAAAGCTAATTATGTGTGTGGTACTTGTGTATACCTTCCACGAATTTGAAATGAACTGAAGCATCATTTTGTAACTCACGGCTACCACTAATGGTTAAAAGATAAACAATTATAAGTAATCCGTAAGGTAATAAGTCCAATAAAATAAGAAAACATGTAATTTGTGATGGGTTAGCAATAGATTGTTTCGT
>JARFJB010000643.1:2322500-2325000 GCA_036346205.1 Vesta saturnalis | reverse complement strand
TATATATATATATATATATATATATATATATATATATATATATATATATATATATATATATATATATATATATATATATATATATATATATATATATATATATATATATATATATATATATATATATATATATATATATATATATATATATATATATATATATATATATATATATATATATATATATATATATATATATATATATATATATATATATATATATATATATATATATATATATATATATATATATATATATATATATATATATATATATATATATATATATATATATATATATATATATATATATATATATATATATATATATATATATATATATATATATATATATATATATATATATATATATATATATATATATATATATATATATATATATATATATATATATATATATATATATATATATATATATATATATATATATATATATATATATATATATATATATATATATATATATATATATATATATATATATATATATATATATATATATATATATATATATATATATATATATATATATATATATATATATATATATATATATATATATATATATATATATATATATATATATATATATATATATATATATATATATATATATATATATATATATATATATATATATATATATATATATATATATATATATATATATATATATATATATATATATATATATATATATATATATATATATATATATATATATATATATATATATATATATATATATATATATATATATATATATAATATATATATATATATATATATATATATATATATATATATATATATATATATATATATATATATATATATATATATATATATATATATATATATATATATATATATATATATATATATATATATATATATATATATATATATATATATATATATATATATATATATATATATATATATATATATATATATATATATATATATATATATATATATATATATATATATATATATATATATATATATATATATATATATATATATATATATATATATATATATATATATATATATATATATATATATATATATATATATATATATATATATATATATATATATATATATATATATATATATATATATATATATATATATATATATATATATATATATATATATATAATATATATATATATATATATATATATATATATATATATATATATATATATATATATATATATATATATATATATATATATATATATATATATATATATATATATATATATATATATATATATATATATATATATATATATATATATATATATATATATATATATATATATATATATATATATATATATATATATATATATATATATATATATATATATATATATATATATATATATATATATATATATATATATATATATATATATATATATATATATATATATATATATATATATATATATATATATATATATATATATATATATATATATATATATATATATATATATATATATATATATATATATATATATATATATATATATATATATATATATATATATATATATATATATATATATATATATATATATATATATATATATATATATATATATATATATATATATATATATATATATATATATATATATATATATATATATATATATATATATATATATATATATATATATATATATATATATATATATATATATATATATATATATATATATATATATATATATATATATATATATATATATATATATATATATATATATATATATATATATATATATATATATATATATATATATATATATATATATATATATATATATATATATATATATATATATATATATATATATATATATATATATATATATATATATATATATATATATATATATATATATATATATATATATATATATATATATATATATATATATATATATATATATATATATATATATATATATATATATATATATATATATATATATATATATATATATATATATATATATATATATATATATATATATATATATATATATATATATATATATATATATATATATATATATATATATATATATATATATATATATATATATATATATATATATATATATATATATATATATATATATATATATATATATATATATATATATATATATATATATATATATATATATATATATATATATATATATATATATATATATATATATATATATATATATATATATATATATATATATATATATATATATATATATATATATATATATATATATATATATATATATATATATATATATATATATATATATATATATATATATATATATATATATATATATATATATATATATATATATATATATATATATATATATATATATATATATATATATATATATATATATATATATATATATATATATATATA
>JARFJB010000643.1:962500-997500 GCA_036346205.1 Vesta saturnalis | reverse complement strand
TAATATAGGGGCAAAAAATTCTTAAGGTAGAATTTAAGTCTTGGTTCAAGTTTTTTCAATATCTGAATAACGATTAATTTTATAAGAAAACGTGTAAACATATTTTTTAAAGAATATTTAATTTTACATCTCTCCTTTATAAGGTTTCTTAATATTAAAGGAAAATTAATTAAATATCAATGAAAATGGTTAAACTGTGTTATATGTATATGTCTTATAGAAGCGGGCGGATTTGGAATTTTTTTTTTAACTTAAAATGTATTTATGTCTATTAATCTTTATCTGGCATGAAGTTTTAAACGTCATTCTGACATAGATCATTGTTTTTATTTTTATAATGTTGCCTGTTTTTGTAATGAAAGTATAAAAAACAGGTTGTATAGTTACCCAAAAAAAACTATAATTATAGCATTTTACATTACAGTCAGGTAAAAACTGGCGATAGGATGAGATTGACTGGCGAGCAGTTAGGCAAGCCTGTCACATCCTTGAATCAGTAAAAACGATTGCCTGGCGTGTCATGTATAATATTTTATTTTTCATTTGTAAATAAACCGAAAACTCATAATGAAATCAAATTTTCCTTTTTTTTTTCATAATAATCATATTTTTAAATATTTGGTGTGTAACACCACAGGACCTTCCAACATACAAAATGAAAATTAAAAGTAATGAAATGATTTTAATAACTTTTTTTAGGATAACTATGCAACCTCTTTTTTAATAAGTTCATTACGACAATAAGCAACATTGTAAAAACAAAAACAATAATCAATGTCAAACAGACGTTTAAAACTTCATGACAGACAGAGGTTAATAGACATCTAGATGTTAACTTAATTAATTAAAGGAAACGAAATAATTTTAATTATATTAAAAAAAAAAAAAAATTCCAAAGCTGCCCGCTTCTATCAGATGTCAATACTACAGTTTAACCATTTTCATTGATATTTAATTAATTTTTAGACTTACCTAGCGTTATATTAAGAAACCTTATAAAGAAAAGCTATGTAAAATTATATAAAATGTAAAAATATGTCTACACTTACAAAATTAATCGTTGTTCAGATATTGAAAAATTTGAACCAAAGACTTAAATTCTACCTTAGGAATTTTTTTGTCGCTAAATTAGGCGTCGTATCAAAAAATTGCATAGAACATAATTAATCGATATGTTTAAGGTATACGAGGTCTGGCTATTAAATAACGAGTCTGCTTATGAAAAAGAGTTTTATTTTAAAATTATTCTACAATAGAATGCCCCCCTTCAATGTACTTCCCTCTCGCCACACACGTTCCATTTGTTTTTTCCATTGGTCAAAGCAATGCTGGAAGTCTTCTTTTGTAAGAGGATTTAGGAGCTCCGCCGATTTTCGCTTCACGTCTTCCATCGATTCGAACCAGATTCCTTTTAAGGCAGATTTGATTTTCGGAAATTGCGAAAAAGTAGAGGGTCCTGAATCAGGCCAGTACGGTGCGTGTTCGACCACTAGAGTGCTTCTAGCGGCTAAATAACGCTTCACAGATAGCACATTATGGGCAGGTGCGTTGTCCTGGTGCAAGATCCATGATTTGTTTTTCCACAACTCCGGCCGTTTCTTACGAACTCGCTCTCGCAGTGGTGCCAAAACTTTCAAATAGCAACTTTAGTTTACATTTTGACCCTGTGGAACCCATTCACTCATCACGATGCCGTTGATGTCTAAAAAAACGATTAGCATGGCTTTAAATTTTGATTTCGACATCCTTGCTTTTTTCATTCTTGGCGATGCAGGAGTTTTCCAATGCATAGATTGCCGCTTAGTTTCAACATCGTTTTTTTTAATTTAACGAGAAATGTCACATTGATCCGTTACTCATGTTTTACGTCACACATTGTTATCGGCACGAGAAAAAAACAGGTTCGTTTCTAACCTCTATGGAAAAAACAGCGACAAACACGTGTTTTCGTACTGGAGTATTAGACACTTCCGCTGCATTTGTTTCCCCCCCTACCCTCTAGGACGTCTTCTGCGCGCGTATTTTCGTTATGTAATAGCCAGACCTCGTATATCTGGGCCAAATGAAACCAAGCTTAAATACAAAATTTTAAGTACCTACGTAGATGTTTTCGTTCTGGAGTTATCGTGGATACTAACATACACATCCACACACGGACACCGACATAGATTATTGTTTTTGTTTTTACAATGTTGCTTATTTTCGTAATGAACTTATTATAAAAGAGGTTGCATAATTATATAAGAGATATAAGACATAAGACTATAAAACTTTCAGTTCTTGAAAATAGGTACCCAGGTATTGGACAGTTCATATCCATTAAAAAATTTGAAAACACAAGAATTTGAGCTAACCTTAGGAATTGGTATACAAGGAAGATTCGAGAAGAGAAGCTATTCAAATACTGTAACAGCCAAACAACTTGAAGAGGATAATGGATATGAACTGTTCGATACCTGGGTGTCCATTTTCAAGAACTAAAAGCTTTACAACAGTGATTTAATTTTAATTCTCTAGTTACCTTGTTATATTTGCCATTTTGATGATACCTTGTCATAATTACATGATATACGCCTGACGAAGGACAGTATCTGGTCCTGAGGATTTAAATATATATATATATATATATATATATATATATATATATATATATATATATATATATATATATATATATATATATATATATATATATATATATATATATATATATATATATATATATATATATAGTTCACTAACAACGCGCAATGACGTATTTGGGTGATTAAAAAACACTAATTTGCCACTCAAAAAAATAAAGTCAATTTTTTTAAATTGGAACCCATACTTTTTGGGTTTGGGTTTAGCACCAATAATAACTATGATTTTCAATTTAAAAGCCTATACCTAAATCTAACCCTTTTCATTTTATTGGAGAAAAAGCGTTTTCACTTGCCCATATTCGGTTGCGTTGTTGAACTTTTTATTTTTAATATTAGCTGGTAATGTTTCTCGTTATCTCGAAAAAAAGAAGCCACCACCGCAAGCCGTGAAGCAAATTGTTGAAGATTTTAAACATACCGGTTCCGTTAAAAGAAAAATTGTTAAAGCTAAACCTATTATTAACAATGCAAATGTCGTTTACAATGTGAACATAATAAAAACTAGAAATAAAAAAAATCATTTTATTAAATGTTCAAAATTGCGCCCTTGAACTTCGTGACACTTTTCGCACCTTCAGATCAGTCGCTCTTGGGTTGCGGCTCTTATTGAATTTGGACTCAAAGATGTAGATGAGTTTTGTACTCTCTCCATACAGTTTTCCTTCGTTGTTAAAGGAGTGTACTTCACCCTTAATGGCACCCCATACAAAAAAATTAAAACCGACATGTCTGTTGAACGTGGTGGCCATTGAAATGGTTCAAAATATGGCCATTGTGAGGCGGCGCACCATCATGTTGGTATAGTACTTGAGTACTGTCGGCCAGAGGTAAATTATCCAGATACTCAGTTTCCAACTCTTGTAGTATTGCTAAATATCGTTCACCTGTAGGAAGATAGGACATATTCATTTCTGAACACTTGCATTTTGCTAGAACTCACCGTTCAAATTTTCGTCATAGAAACGTATCATAACAAGTTGATCGTTTCTTACTGCATAATAAACATTGAAAAGTTTTTTTTGGAAGTTTCGTTCCCTAAGAGCATGAGGGTTTGCGAATTATGTCGATTAAGCATATGCCATTTTTAGTGCATTTCGCTTCGTCGCTCCAAATTATGTTATTTAAAAATCGTTATGATTAGTAAGTATAAATTCACTAAAAAGTACTCTTGTCGGAACATCATCTTTATTAAATGTTGCCCTAGGGAAAATGCGAAAGGGTGAAACTTGTGCATTTTCAGAATTCTATTAATTGAACTTTTTGATACTCCTGAGTTTATCGAAGCAACATCATTGAATGTGTAACAAAGTAACCCAAAATTGCAATTCCGCATTTTCATTGTTAAGAATAGGTTTAGCTTTAACAATTTTTCTTTTAACGGAACCGGTATTTTTAAATTTGTCAACAATTTTCTTCACGGCTTTCCGTGATGGATTTTTTTTCTGGATAACGAACAGCAAACGTCACGTATGTTCTATTCACCACTTTATCAAATTCTCCGTAAATAATAAACAAATTTAAATAATCTTCGTTTGAATATCCGAGTCGTGAGTCGTTCAGTTGTCAAAACTAATGTCATTGGCATATTTCCTTATTTTCCATGATGACTGATTGGCAAAAGCATTATCAGTTAAGATTAAAAATAAAAAGTTCTATAACGCAACCGAATATGGGCAAGTGTAAACGCTTTTTCTCCAATAAAATGAGAAGGGTTAGATTTAGGTATAGGCAATTAAATTAAAAGTCATAGTTATTTCTGGTGATAACCCAAATCCGATGCAAAAAGCATGGGTTCCAATTTCAAAAAATTGACTTTCTATTTTTTTGAGTCATTGATTCTCAATCACCCTGTATACAATACGTCATTGCGCGTTGTTAGTGAACTAAAACAGTTTACAATAGTTCAGAGTTCACTGAAAAATAATTTGCCGTTTGGACAGTATAGGGAACTCTGTTAGGCGATGCATCTGTCATTTTTATTGAAAATTTAGAATTAAAAAAATGGCTAGAGTTAGGTATATGACATTAAACATAAAGTAAGCCTAGAATTGGACGTAGAATCCAAAAATGCAACAATATACGGTGTGTCTCATTTAAAATAAGCAAGCTAATATCCACTTCCGGTATAACCAGAAATGTAAGCTTAAGAATATTTTAGATGGATGTCCCCATCGACTTTAGTAAGTAGCCAAATTTTCAAATGTTTGCTATTTATACTTTTTCCATAATCGATCGATGTCGTTCGTTGGGGACACCCTGTATATATTAATGAATTATTACACCATTTTTCCCAAAAAAAAAGCGTTAATTATATATTTGGGGGATCTAATCTTTAGTACGTACTGAACTAATCTTTTGCTTTCTTTGATTTTATTAACCATTTGATAATTTGAAACAAACGTGTTGTTAATAATTCACCTCTATGTAGGCATCCTAACGTGCATTTCGTCTAGCGTGTGTTGCATATCTAGTTGCATAAAAACATGCATTTAATTATTTTAATTAGATCTTCCACGCATATTGTTTGCACATCAGACATATTGATGCGCAAAGACCTTTTGGGAGCGTCGTTTTGGTTGAGTTAAGAAGGTGGATGTAGCATCAATTTTTGCTCTGTCAAATATTTTTAATTTTTACATTAACTTCACCTTTTACCGTTAATCAAATTTACTGTATTAGTACGATTAATCAAGAGGGAGATTATCCATTTGGGAATTATAAAGTATACAAATCCAGATGTATTTCAACCCTGAAGTAATATTACGCAACAATTTTCAAAAATGCTGACCAAGCATGCAGCATTTCGTTATCTACAGTGTGACCAAGAATAAGCTATTCTGATTCCATTAATTACTTACAACATTAATTACTCACAATTTTAATTATTGATAAGGTTATAACGTTTCTAACCTTAGCATTAAGTATTTCAGTTTATAATTAAATATAGGTTGTGTAATAAAATTTGTTATTGTAGAAATTTTCTTTTAACTTTATTGTATAATGGTATACTTGTTTATTCCATATTTAAAAAACAAGTTGGTGTCCGAGTATTTAACAATTATTTTCAGGAAGAAGCAACCCCGATTTTAAAGCGAACATATCTAGGTACATGTCAATATTTTTTGGTTAATAAGGCAAATAGATAATTTTATGAACCTGGCCCACTTTAATCTACGACTGGGCAGAAGGCACCAAATCTTCTATTTATTACCCAAACTGTTATGTAACTAAAATTTGTAGCCATAGGTGTAGAAGTATACTATAGAACCTACATGCATCTATCTACCGCATTTTTCATTTATATTTCTTAATTTGGGCGAAGTAATGTATTGAAACAAACTGTTGCTTTCTTTGGTTTTATTCACTATATAATAATGTTTTTCAGCTGGGTCGTATGTTTAGATACTTTAGGTATAGACTAATTATTATTGAAGTAGATTACCTTCGTTTCTCTCACTACAAAATTTATTGTTATACTTCACAAAATATTACAGAGTTTTGTTAATTTGTTCAGTGCACTTCAAATGGAAGTTCAGGTTTCTGTCACAATAAACTTGAGTTTTACAGTAATGTGTTATTTATTTATGTTTGTGTATATATGTTCTTTTACAGCGCCGTGCTCGGGAGATCTGTACATCTCTTTCGTACTGATTTGCGTAGATAGGAGCTGTGTTCAAAAAGAAACTGCGTTGCGTCTCTGGTATTTATTTATTGTATTTTCATACCTCCCACGCTTCCAGTCCGTTATTGCAGTCGTGATCCATAAGGGCGAGCTGAGCTAGACACGTTACAAGCTAAGCTTTAAATATGTGTCGATTCTTCAACTAAAAAGTTTTAGTGTGTGGAAGAAGAAGGATTTGTTGATACTACTCTATTTTTTGATATTAATAATTGTGAAAATAAGCGATAATTAATGACCATAAAGTAAAACATTAATGATTGTTGTTTCTTTTTAGCAACGTTACTTTTGTAGCTCTAGCCATTTTGAGAGTAGGAAAGTCAAGCTTACCCCAAGAGCCTTTGGATAGAGTAAGCCATTGGAATTGAACTCTCTCTACCCCCAAAGGTAAGTGTAGACGTAGACGTTAGTTAGTTTCTCCAAGTACGATTTCAAATAACACAGTAACAACTTCAAATCTAACTAACTAACCAAAAGTGATGCGTAAATTTGGAAATGTATTCGTACGGATTCTTAATTTTGGCTGCTATTATGGAAATAATTAATTTCATGTTTTAGATTCTATTCTATATCATTGTGAGGTGTGTGGAAAAGACTACAAATACGCAAATTCACTTATTCGGCATCAACGGTATGAATGTGGGAAACAAGCTGGTTTTAACTGCAATTTTTGTGATTTTAAATGTAAACGTAAAGACAATCTGAAAGCTCATACTAAGTCGCATTTTAAGAATTTGGATAGTGAAAAAAAGGAAGTGAAACTAGTTTATTCTTAATTAGTGTTTGGTTACAGTACTTTTAAAACTTTGTTATTTAATTTAAGATAGGGAGGTTTAACACCATAATCTTTGGTAATAAGTTACCATTTTACAATATTTATTAATCATGAGAATTTAGATAGGAATATTCACTTATAAAAGAGTGGTAATCCAAGTCGCCGCCCTTTTGCTTGATACGTGCGTTTTCTTCCGTTAATCTAACTCTTATGTACACTTGATCTGAGGTTATGTTAATAAACAAAATTGATACAATATTGAATATAAATTAATTCTCCCAACAGTTCTTGTTCAGTGTATAGTTTACTGGTAGTTTCTTTAATTCTTGAATCAATTTTTACTAACCTACGTATGATAAGAATGATTTGTGTATTTTGCTGTCTACTGTAGATTGGGTGAGGTTTACGAGATGTTAAACACTAACAAATAGATCTAGTTTGTTTAATGTTCTTAATAAAAAGATATATATTTTTTGTATTTCAGATTCTCAGTTTGGATTATTTGATAATATAATGATATATTATGTAACTTTATAATTAAACGATTTGAAAGTTAGTGTATTTTATACGATATTGACTCAAGATTCAGACAAGGTACACCTTGAAAACGAATTTTAATAGGTCGTTTACTTTGCCCTGCATATATTTCATCACAATTTGTACAAGTAATGTTATAAGCTCTCGACCTAATCTGTTTATCCACTTCATTCTTTGGATTGCCTAATAGAGTTTGCAAACGACTAATGAATTACGCAATTAGAAACAGTGTTGCATACATTGGGTTTTCCGTTGCAGTATATAATATATATATATATATATATATATATATATATATATATATATATATATATATATATATATATATATATATATATATATATATATATATATATAATATAGTTAGAAATTATACACTTAGGATGAAGGTTAAGAATATAACTACATTAGGTAGTGGTAGAGAATAAATCGAAACAAAGTATATAAAATTACTGAACTATCCAGGTCTGTTTAAAAATATTTTCCAAAGTTAATTAGAAACAATCATTACTTTCGCCGAACAAATGGATTTGAAAAGGAGGATGCAATGAAGTTTCATATGTACGATACTCCGACTGAAAGTGAACAAAAACTGCGGGTTAGGTTTATAATTGCGGACATGTAACAAAATCAAAGTTTTAAGTAGATGAAGGTCAAAGTATAATTCATGCATATTTTTTAGGATACCAATATTTGAACAATTTCGTGTCTTACTGTTTATCGCAAGTCATACAATATTTCATTTCAGAAATATTCATCTATCATCTCAAATTGTACCTAAGATTCAAACTGTAGAAAGCATCTTCATCCTTAAACTTCTGACATGCAGTCCCTTGAGCATGAAGAATCTTTTCAGTTCTTTCTTTGTATTATCGGTATTACAATGGCTATTGCGTTGCTGAATTACATTATTTGATACCATCTCAGGCTACCTTTGCTAGGAATACTCGGTTCGCGTATTCACAGTATCAGTATGCAGTACAAATCTCCAGTTGTACCAAAGGGGTTCAATCCACATTCTTCTAAACTCTGGAACGATCTCTCTAGTTGCTGTGTTCATCTCACTTATGATATAAAAAAATTTAACGTAACTGTTCATTGGCATCTCTTGGCAACTCACTGTCTCTCTATCCATCCTCCTAAGTGTTTCTGAGTGCTTTAGCACGATAGACCAAATTTACCCTGTTCAGATCCACAATTATTAAAAAAAACCTAGAGAAAATGACAAAACTGATACCATGGGTTCGCGAAAAAAGAGTTTTTTCAACAAAAATGTGTACAAGATAAAGAAAATTGAAAACTGAACCAATCGAGCG
The DNA here is from genome assembly GCA_036346205.1 of Vesta saturnalis. Lineage (NCBI taxonomy): Eukaryota > Metazoa > Arthropoda > Insecta > Coleoptera > Lampyridae > Vesta > Vesta saturnalis. Next base: position 988,548 of record JARFJB010000643.1, on the reverse strand, counting down.
CCCGTTTGGAAAATTAGAAATGTTGGTTTCCAAGAATGGATTCGAAAAAATAATGGTACTCTGGTTTGACAAATTTTAGCTGCCGCTGTAGATTTTTTTTTATTTCATCAGAGATTGTTCCATATTTCTCACGGTATCTTCCGATTTTAACGTCTTTTGATGCTTCTGTGATCCTCATATTTTTTAGTATATTAACTCTCTTGAACGGTACTGTTTCGTCATATGACTCTTTGTACAGATAGTATCCATATTCTTACACTCTAATCTATTTGATTTCATCCTTAGTTTCGCTGTTTCTTAAGTTCGTCTTTTTTCTGTTAACCAGACGAAGTTTGTAGATCTTCAATTCTTCTGAAATATTCAGTCACGTCGATGACTTGATTTTTCCTGCTAGCCGTAGAAATGGTTTTTCGGCATTTGTCTGGTACGTGCATTGTGTCATTCCGTGGCAGTACTTTCTTGATTCTGAAGTCTCGGTCCGAGTCATGATACGTATGGCCAACTTCAGAAAATAGAAATAGCCTTTCAAAATAAGGTATTGGTACAGACAAATCATATGTAAATTCTGATTTTGATCTGCACCAGGAGTAAGACCGGATGATTCAGTGTTTTTATCTCTTAGGATTTCATCAACTTCAATATATCGTAATAAGAAGCTGTATGTCTTTGAACTTCCCCTTTCAGATATAAAACCACATTTAAGGGTAAATTGTTGTTAATCTTGGAAGTGGCATTGTCTGCTGAAGGTTCATTGTGATATACACTGTGTGGTCTGACTTCTTTGATTTCTCTTTGTCCAGTTTGATCGCTTCAATTGCTGCATGATAATTATCTCTATGTTCACTGCTTGATTCGCCAGCGTCAGATGTTCTACATCTGTCACTTTTTGAGTGCCCAAATGACAAATTTAATTCTGTTACAAAAAGTTTCGAGTGGGAAGAGGAATCTTTATGTTGATCATTTTTCAAAAGATATTTCTATTTCTCAACAGGAAATTTTGATAAATGGCCAACGATACGTTTTTTTGCTTCTTCGTTCATTTTATGTTGCCTGTTACCGTGTTTTCCCCTACCATCAGGAGGAGGTGCTGGCACACTACTTTGCAGTCGAATTTTAATTATATTTAGTTTCTTTCGGCCAATTTGATACAAAACATACAAAGCTGCATGAAACATTTTTTCAGGACAACCATTTCGTGCTATGTGTATGTATAAGGTGCAGTTTTATGTATTGTAAAACCTTTTCGATCTCTTTCTACCGGTTTCTTGACAATGCTCATGATGGACCTTAGATGGATATGTTTTGCTAACATTTCTAGTTCTGCCTTTCTGATACTCTTATGGCAACACAAGGTTACAGTTGAGCGTCCATCAATACCACTACCTTGAAGAACGCTGCTCTGTCCGATATTGGGGTCATTTTAGGATCCAATGCAAAGCATTAGGTCTACAATGCATCAACGAGCTAATTCGAGCATTCCTCGAAAATGATGGTTCAACTTCTGTGGGAACAACCATACTGTGTATTCCGAATTTGAGTATAAAAGTAATGTTTTATAGGGAGTATACTTTTGAAAGACATAGATTAAACAGCATAAAGAAACGTTTCTTTGTGCTTTATGCTATGAATTATCCATTCAAGTTAGGGTCACTATCCAACACACGTCTTCTTGTATCTCAGAACTGCGTTCCATTCGCAATATTTCCAACATCCTGTTACTTCTGGAACACGTTTTTTGTCACGTATTTTTCGCTTTTCAATTTATTCGTACTTATACAGTGTGTCTTAGATAAGGCAGCTCTCCATGGGGATCTCAGATACTTTGATAGATACTGAGTCGGTTAAATTAGGAAAAAGTTTCCTGAGTAGGAGATCTTATAAATAGCGGCTCCAAAAGTCAATTACCATTTTCCATTTCTTTAATATTTTGCCACATCATCACTTGCACTGTACTGATTCCTTTTAAAAAAAATTAAAATGAAAAGGATCAAACTTCACTTCATTTAGTATACATTGGTAGTAAATATGATGCCCCAAGTACTCTAACAAGGTCCATACAAATTTAATCCGTAATTTTATCATCAGTTGAATGCAACTGATGGAGTTTCTAATAAAATATAAAACTATTGTTAGTAGCCGCGCTGGTTGCGAGTGAAATAGTCAGGCCAAAACTTTTATTTTACGTTATACGATATGGAAGATTGTGGTTAAACTTTTTGACCGATCCGAAATTTTTTTTCTTGATAAATGTGCTTTGGTTCAGAATTTTGGTAGCAACCTTTAAGTTTTAGGTGTCCAATTGGAATTTTGAAATCCCAAGTAGCTGAAAATAGTATGATTAAGCTTGTGTGTTTAATAGCAATCTTGGAAATGTATAAGAGATCTCGTCTTTGAAAATTAATATATATATATATATATATATATATATATATATATATATATATATATATATATATATATATATATATATATATATATATATATAATATATATATATATATATATATATATTTACACAATCAACTGCATTTTTATTTAAAGTACATACAGCAAAAGATTAACTCGAGTGGGACTTGAACCCACGACCTCAACTTTGCTAGAGTGGGGCTCTTCCAACTGAGCTATCGAGGAGGCAAGTCACAATCGATTCAAACTTAAACTGTATGTACTTCCCTAGTTACGATGTATTACAATTTTTATACATAATGAAGGATCACAGTCAACTTTTTGTGTATGTCATGTAAGCCCGAAATTCGCTAAGTTTTCGCACATGACATCGCGTGACTGATTGTAAATTTGTAATACATCGTAAGTAGGGAAGTACATTCAGTTTTAAGTTTGAATCGATTGTGACTCTAGCAGGAAGTAAGTGGAGAACATTTTGAACACCTCCTGCAGTAATTAAGTTTTTAATTAGAATAATTTGTTCAGTTCATTTATTTTTGAAGATTTAATTTAATATTATTTGTTTGTTTATTTTTATTTGTATTTTTATTAAAAAAAATTAAAAATGATAATTTTTGAATTCTACGTTTAAAATCTTTTCCAACAATGTATCGCACGAGCCCCCTTGCTATTTAAAAAAGTGGAGGGGGTAGCTGTCAAGGGGAGGGGGTGAAAGGGGTGACAATTTTTTGTTAAAAAACACCTCGTTTGAAATAAAATTGACGTGTCCGAGCGTTTTTCAATTTTGTCTTCAGTAACGGAGATTAAAGGGGGTAAGACTTATCATCCGCACTTGTTATATATATATATATATATATATATATATATATATATATATATATATATATATATCGAATGGTAAAATTGTTGTGTGAATGAATACCGTATAGTTTCCGTAGAGTCAGTATGGTTTTCTGGATGAAGCGGTTTGACGAATTTTGATTTAATGCAGTGGCGCCATCTACTTAAGATTTAGTGGTTGTAAAGATAAAAAAAGGAGACTGCTCATGTTCACAGAGAGGTTAGCGACAAAATTCGTTAATTATGGTAGTTGTCCAGCCCCCGAAATTATTTATAATGGTTATTTATACCACCAACCTGGCTGTTAGCGTAATAGCGAATTAATTCACTTCATCTTGTACATAATTGTGCAGTGTTTAATGAATAGGCGATTTACTCCTGATCGAATTGATTCTATCTCAAGTTATGGTGTTTTACTTTATTTGTATATTATTTATATTACTTTATACTACCATGTAAGGTATGATCACATATTTTGCAAAATGTATTTGATAGCTATTTATTATTTAATAAGAACTGTGTCGATTGCTACGTCCATTTTACTACATATCTTAACTGTTATTATTTGAGTTGTTTGATTTGTGTGCGTGTTAATAAACTATAATTATATTACCCACTCTTTGATTTTGCTGCCTTCGATCCTGAGTGAACCAGTATTGGTCGTTTTGAGTAATATAGCTATGGGGATTCTGGCTCACCTAGGAAGAAAAAACAGGGAATTAGAATAATTGAAAGAGCGAGAGAGAATATGGCAAGTTCTAGGCCACGCCCATTTTGGCGGGAAACTCAAGGTAATGAGACCTTGCCCAAAACATCTCAAAAACAATTTAAAACAGGTACCCGTTTTTCAAAAATAGGTCAAAAGCCTGTTTTGAGCTGTTTATGACCTCTTTTGAGCTTTTTTTGCCCTGTTTTTGGGAAACGAAACCAATTTGGGGCTGTTTTACCGGTTTTTGACAAAGCCGCATGACTTTGGGTTTTCCGTAAAAAAAGTACGTGGCCCTGACCTGTACGTTCTCTCACCCTTAATTGTTATTCCCTAACTGTGATTCTACACCACTTCTAGGTCAGTTTACAGTGTTGCCATGCCTTAAGTTCATTGCGGGAAACTTAAAGCCAAAATTCATTGACCCCTATGAGTTTCATATTACAATTTTTAGAAATATAAAAATGGAGCCAATTCTTATATATCTCATGGACCTTTTCACGACCTCTTAATCTGGAAGTTCATGAATTTCTGGAAACGTGAGGCGAAAAGTCTAAAGTTTATTGGTCTTTCTAAAACTAAAATTTATTGTCCTCTAGGGGTGTCATTTTATGGTTCTTAGAAATTTAAAGATAAAACCAGTTATTAGGCTCCACCAGTTCCTAGAAAACAACCACCCCTTTCTAAGTAAGGGATTGCTATTTTGTGCCGTTTTTAAGAACCCGTTCCATTTTTTAGGAATCCGTAAAACAGGTCAAAAACAAGTACCCGTTTCCTACAAACGGGTCAAAACAGATCAAAAATAGGTCAAAAACAGAATTTCGTCTCAGAAATAAGTGGTTGTTTTATAAGAACTGGTGACGGTTTCCAAATAATTGGTTCTATTTTTAAATTTCTAAGAGTCGTAATGTGATACCCTTAGAAGTCAATGAACTTTGGTTTTAAAAAGGTCAATGAACTTTGTAATTTCTCGAAACTGGTTCTATTTTTAGATTTCTAAGAACTGTAATGACAACTAGCGGTCAATAATCTTTCGGACTTCTAGGCACTGGTTCTGTTTTATTTTAAGGGGCGTGACATTGACAACACCTCATACCTTAAGACATGAAAACAATGTTTTGTTTTACTATATTTGTAATATTTTAATTGTCTCACGCTTTCCGATTGATCTTATATTTTTTATTGAAAATTAATTCAACATTTTTCTAGTGAAAGCTAGACATATTTGTATTGCAATCGGAATGTTGACTTCGTGTTCGTGTGAAAGGACTGTTTCTACTGTTATCAAACATTTTATAAGATTGTTAATTAGGTTGTTGATAAGAAGACGCAACTCGGTCTAGTCCCCGGTAATTTTTTATTGCCTCAAATCATAGAAAATAGGAAAGTTTGAATTGTCTCGTTCAATTTTTTTTATTAAGGAGAGTAATTTACTTTATTTCTTTAGGATTACCTTATTAGGTAGAAATATCAACACATTTCAACAGTTGATTAACTAAGTACATTGTGGTGCATTGATGATGATGAAGAAACTGAATTGGTTAGATTTATATTCAAGTACCAATGTACGTAAGGAAATATGAATGGGGTACATATTAAGCAGCATCTTTAACAAAAAATTATTGCACTGTATTGATGACGTACATCTATTTGAAAATGTGGACATGCACAAATTTTCAGAATTTTTTGATTTGATTATCGAAGACCCGACGCGACGCAAAAACACTCCATGTACTCAAAAACCTCTGTATATACCAAATTTAATTAAAATTGGTTCACTCCTTTCCCGGTTTATCGATTCCCCACCTCCCATTTTTTCAGAAAAAGAAAAGGATCGCAAGAATACTCCCCGTACTTAACAACCTCTATATACCAAATTTGACTAAATTTGGTTCTTCGGTCCTTCGCTCCTTTATACCATTCACTAACATTGGTTCACCTTTTTTCTGATATTTCGATCACTCCTCTTTTTTTCAGAAACAGAAGATAAAGCACCAATATTCACAAAAAATTTCAACCATTTCCGAGTTTATTGACCCCCAGCTTCCATTTTTTTTTCAGAAAGAAACTGGTAATGCACACATTAACAGGTGTACGAACCAAAGTTTCATCGTAATTGGATGAATGGTTTAGGAAATCACAAAGTATAAGCAAACACACTTACAGCTTATTTTAATTTTTCTATTCTTATCTAATCGAATAAGATAATTTTTACTATGGCCGTGGGACACTAACCTGAAATTTCTAACAAAAGGAAAATGTTTACTAACTCATTTACAGAACAGTCAGTTCACTATTATAAATATACTATTTATTTTGTAGTAATCCGTAAGGCCTTAATGAAAACCAGCGACAAGAATGCTACAAACTTCTCCCATTTTCCATTTTACCAGCGTAATTCAACTCCAAATACAGATTTTTTTACATGTCCTGATTGTGGAAGATCTTATAAATTGAAAAGTTCCTTGAGTAAACATTTAAAATGGGAATGTGGAAAAGAACCTCGATTTAAATGTCCTTTTTGTGAATATCAAGCTAAGCAAAAAGTGCATTTGCTACGTCATATGGATCGTCATCATTAACTAATATTAATAACATTGAAAATATTTTAATATTGTATTACTCTTATATTGTAATATTTAAGCATATGTATTATCAATATAATTTTTTAATATATTAATATTGAATATGTTTCGAAATCTGCATTAAACAATATTAAATTCAATTAGATATGGTTTTTTTATTCGCAACAAGGTTTTGGCCCAATTTGATGATTATTTACATCGCTAGCAATATTTTCTCGTGTATCGAGATCAAAATCTTGTTCGTTTAAGTTTGAAACTAGTATTATTCTCCCCTGAATTACGAATAGTTCTTCCAAAATTAAGAGAAGATTGAGAATAGCCTGTTACTTCGTAAAGGGAAGCCTCCATCACGAGCAACCAAAAAGAACAAAAACATCATTTTCCAAATAATTATATAAGTGACTATGTACGGGTTTTACTAACACGAATTTGATTACTAATTCATAAACAATTATTAAGAAGCTCCCACAATGTCTTTGGTATACGCTGGTAAGCTTAAAGAAGCTTTAGTAGCAAGACAAAATTTACAGCTCCATATATAACGAGCAATACCCGAACATAATTTAGGCCAACAGAAAAACTGTTCGTGCTGGATGCGCTTTGAAAGTACCTAAATGATCAGAGATTAAAATATCATAATCATTAACACGTTGTGATCGTTTGGAACAAGAAATTACTTGTTTCACTCAACAGTTTTGATTCAACATCGTGATCATTTGGAATTAACTCTCCATTCGAGGTATGATTTCTAGTCGGAAGTGATTTTGCGAAGCATTTGTTTATACCAATAATCCAAACCGTCCGATCCTAATTCAGTTAACGAAATGTCACGAGGTGCTAGAGAAAGTACATCAGAAATTATATTAACTTTGTCTTTGTCTCGAGCGAGTCAATCGACCTGAAGAGACCTTGATACTTCTTAGCCAACATTTTTTTTATTCCAAAAACGTTCCAGAAGTAAAAGGTTGGAACGCATAAGCAATGACACATTTTGACGCTTGCTCTCCTTGCATTCACACAGTACCAATTCACACTCTTAAAACATTTCGTCTAACAAGAACAGGCGAAGAAGCTAATTCCTTATTAATTGAATTGATCGGCCTATTTCCACAGTTTTTGCTTTTATTGCGCGACCTTTCGGAAGCGGACTCTACTTTAGTCATCAGACTTTCGCACTTGACTCGATATGAATCATTATGATTTTTTCTCAACCACTTGACTATTTTCAGATTCGAACTGTCGTACCTTTCACTTACAACCAAAGTTCGAATCTGAGAGTAGTCAAGTGCTTGGGAAAAAGTAATAAATGAATTCGAAGAGCGGAATCAGCGTTTCTCAGGACTAAGCCTGATGACAAAAGCAGAGTGCGTTATAAAAGCAAAATTGGCCAATCAACTAAACTAATATGAGATCACAGCTACTAAACACAATCTAGCATCTGTCTGTTTCAAATTGAAAAAAAGAATATTCTGCTTCTGAATTCGAAGAAACTTTCTACTTCTTTGCACGATCTTAATTAAATCAGTTGTAGGAGCGAATAAAGTAGCAAAATTATGCACGAAACCACGTAACCAACCAACAATATCTCGAAATAGTTTGATTTTTGTCGTCGGATTAGGAAAATCTACTATAGGATCAGTGTGTATATTATGTGCCTTAAAGCGGCAAAATTGACTTTTCTCCAAATTAACAGAAGGTGTTGGCCTTAAAAACAGAAACTCCCACTAAATATTAAGTCAAACTTTTAATACGTATTAATGTAAGTATTCAATATTAACGTAAATGTACATTGACTTCCGTAATGAAGAAACAACTAAACAAAAGAATATCTTAATTAGATTTGTCCCTACTAACGTTAAGCTAGCCTTACACTCTGCATATAAAAAAAGATAGTGAGTACAATTGATTGTCCTTGTAGCCTAATTAAAATTACAATACTAGCAATGGTCCTCTTTTAAGAAAATCAATCTTTCACTACACAGTATACAAAGTTGATCTTATTTATAAATTTCCTGCTCCTTTTTAAATAAAATATCCTAATGAAATTAAACCCCTTTAATTAATCCTTGGAATATACACACTCGAATTCACTCGGCCTTGTCACGCCAAACACGCGTTAATAATTTTTAATTCAGTCTTAATTTTTAATTTATAGTATCCAAAACCTATGCTTATTTATGAAGCATCACTCCAAACGTTTTTTTTTTTAATATCGCACGGATTTTAATCAATACACAGTATTAACTTAGCACAATGGTTGTTTCTTATTTCAAATCTGTTAAAACACTTTATTTTAAAAAATTTCATAACACAAACAATTTCCAACCCAACACAAAGTCCATCCCCAAATTGGGATTTGTCAGAAAACAAGCAATTCTTCAACTGGTCTACTACATGTTCCAACGTAAATTGGTAAAGATCGTTATGCATTTTCTGAACTCACGCGCGACCGCTTTAGCCAAAAGTTAGTCTTCCAAAATTGTGACCGGCCCAGATTTTTTATAACCATTAATTTTAAAACTCAAATAAATTTTATGCCACCTATTAAATTTAACACTGTAAGGGATTAAAATATTCCAGAAGAAAATATGAAACGGAACAAGCAAACGGATTTACTCCATAGCTATCTTGAAATTTAAAAAAAAACATCTTTCTGAAATGCGATATTCAAATTCCGTCAATAAAATATTTAAAACTAGCTAAAGCTTTTATGAAAGTCTCTCGTGCAGGTAACTTCTTTTTCCACAAAAGTAGTAAAGTCTAATGCTGTGTCATTGGATGACAATTGAGATGTTATCTTCCATAAATTTATTTTGATATCTAAAGCTATTATAATTTACTGAGGGCGATAACTGTAATTGTTATTGAAACGTTTATATAAAACTTAAATAAAAATTGACAATTTTATTAATATCCAAACGATAAGTATTTCAATCACCCTTTTTAGTTCATCGTAGGGGGCCGATATTTAAAATTGTTTATTCCAGAAACCTTCTTGCGAGTGTACTCTACACATGTTTCCAAAGTTTCATGGCGATCGGATGAATGGTATATTACGGGTATTAGCCCCGCCGTGGTGACCGATATTTCAATTTTTTATGGCTATAACCTGCGCAAAGGGCAAGCAATAATTTATCAAAGTTTTATCGCAATCTGATGTACGGTATCGCCTAAAATACGAACAAACAAACATTCATTTTTATATATTAGATGTATTAAATGTATACAAGTGTTATTTACCATTTACCCTGGTTGAAGTCGAAACTTTTTTAAACAAAGATGAATAAATACTCACTATTAATGTGATAAACAGTAACTGAAAAGATCTGTACTGTGTACGCAATTGAATGAACAAAATAAAAATAGTTAAACGTATGTAATGGCTTGTCTAAAAGAAATCTAGTTTCAAGGCAACATTCATAACGTAGCCAAAAGCACCAAACGATTTATCGCTCTGAACCAACGCAACCGAGAAATTCTCCATACATGCCATCTTGAAGTTTTTAAGAAAAGCGTAATAGCTTCTTGAAATGTTCAATTCACGCAATAAAATATTCAAAACTAAACTCAACTTTTTTTGAAAACTTCACGTATCCGCAAAATCTATTTCTTCAAAATTTAATAAATTTCAACGCTACTTGCCGTTGAATCATACGTAGAATTTTTCATTACGAAACCCTAACTCATTTATACATACAGGGTGTCCCAACGATAGAGTAAAGTAAGTTTATGCTTAACTAGAATTATTTGTGTAAATATTGTATGGACCATGGGGTAGAGGTAAGAAGTGTGCATTTTTTTAAAATATTGGAAGTTATACAGGGTGTGCCAGAAAAGCAGGACGTGAAAAAGTATGATTTTTTTAAATAGAACACCCCGTACTTGATTTTAGTTTTTAATTCTACGTGTCCATACAAACATATTTTGTCATACAAAATATTGGCTGAAAGTTTTTAGTTCTTGAGATATTCGCGTTTAAAGATTATTATGGTCATTTTCGTGGGGTTGATGAATGGGCAATTGTTCCGTTATTTCACAATAAAAAATTGATATTTCGTGTGAAAAATGAGTGATATACTCTAACGTTTAGACCGAGTAGTATTTCTAATTTTCTCAACAGGGTGTTTGTTATAACCATTCAAATTTGAAAATTCTCAAATTAAAAAAAATCAGTTTTTTTAATTGCACACCCTATATATTTTTATTTCATTTTATTCGGGATTAAAAATCTATCATTTTTGTCAAATATATCCTATATCTATCTTTGATAGTTTTCGAGGAATTTCGATTTTTCTCACTAGCTACGTTACATACGATACTATAACATTATTGTGGATCGTGGTAGCCATGGAAAACAATTGCGACGAAATAAAACAAACCACCTAAGCGAGGATATTAACAGTTTTTATTAATGAGAAACAGTAATTCAATAATTATTCAACATTGCGTCTTAGCAAATGCTCAAATAGACGGCCTTCTTGCTGAATACACATATTGAGCCTTTTTCTCATGTTCTGTCTCACTTCGGATAACATAAGAGGGGTCACTGTGCGACAAGCTTCGCGAATTCTATTTTTCATGTCCTCCCTTGCTGTAGGTTTAATAATATACACCCGATCTTTTATGTATCCCCATAGGAAAAAATCCAGTGGAGTTAAATCGCATGACCTGGGTGGCCATAATATAAAGCCATTCGTCCTATCCATTTCTCCGGGTATTGCTGGTTCAAGAATTCCCTTACGTCCCGATAAAAATGTGGAGGTGCGCCATCCTGTTGCAACCACATATTTAGTCGTCCTTCTAAATTGATATCCTCAAGTAACACAGGCAATTCTTCACGTAAGAAATGCAAATAGCTGCGGCCCGTTAATGGATCATCAAAAAATAGGGACCGATAATTTGGTCATTAAGTATACCACCACACATTTAGTGACCAATAATTTTGGTTTTGAACTTCTCGTAGCCAAAATGGATTATCAATGGCGTAATAGTGCATATTATGCCGATTTACAGCCCCATTACTTTTAAACGTCGCCTCATCGGAAAACATCATGGAGCACAAAAGTTGTTATTTAATTGCAGCCGTTGATTAATGATATTGCAGAATTCAATTCGTCTTGCAAAATCCTCTTCTCGCAATTCTTGATGAAGCTCAATGTGATAGGGATGGTACTTATACTTCAGCGTTGTTCGATTCACGTTTGATTTGGAGGTATCACATATCGTCGCTAATGTTCTAGAACTCACTTGGGGATTTTCTTGAATATTTAATAATATTTCAAGTTCTTTTCTTCATTAGCTGCCCTTTTTTTAACAACTTTACGTTTGAAGTATTTAACACTACCGCTAGAATCAAATCTATCCATCAAATTTTCCAAGCCAACAGTAGTAGGTATTCGACGTTCAGGATATTTCATTTTGTAGATTCGTTGTGCCAATAAAGGTTTTTTTTCAGCTTCGCCCAACACGTATATCATATCAATTAATTCATTTGTCGAATAATCCATAATTGATACAAGAATTGATAAGTTAAATGCGAAAACGACAAATTTAATATGTGTTTATTTTGACAAGTAGGAAACCTTTGTATCTTAGTAACGCAATTATTATTTTCCATGGCTACCAAGATCCATGCAATGCAATGTTATCGAAAATAAAGTAGCTAGTGTGAAAAAATCGAAATTACTCGAAAACTATCAAAGATAGATATAGGATATATTTGACAAAAATGATAGATTTTTTAATCCCGAATAAAATGAAATAAAAATATATAGGGTGTGCAATTAAAAAACTGATTTTTTAATTTGAGAATTTTCAAATTTGAATGGTTATAACAAACACCCTGTTGAGAAAATTAGAAATACTACTCGGTCTAAACGTTAGTATAATATCACTCATTTTTCACACGAAATATCAATTTTTTATTGTGAAATAACGGAACAATTGCCCATTCATCAACCCCAAAATGACCATAATAATCTTTAAACGCGAATATCTCAAGAACTAAAACTTTCAGCCAATCTTTTGTATGACAAAATATGTTTGTATGGACACGTAGAATTAAAACTAAAATCAAATACGGGTGTTCTATTTAAAAATCATACTTTTCACGTCCTGCTTTTCTGGCACACCCTGTTAACTTCCAATATTTTAAAAAATGCACACTTCTTACCTCTACCCCATGGTCCATAAATTTTAAAAATAATTCTAGTTAAATAAACTTTTTACTCTTTCGTTGGGACACCCTGACACTCACTTTATTACAATGCAAAATAGTATATTACATAAAAATGGTGGTAAGTAGCCTATTACGCAGAAGTGTTGTCATTTACACTAGTGCATAATAGGCATTACCACACGAGTTGTGTACTATGCTTTTTCTACTCCTATAGAGTATAAGAATGTATGAGTAATACGTAATTACCACTCATTAAGATTCTTATGACCTTTGAACCTTTATACACGTAACCTAATATTCTAATGAACGATCCTGTATCAGTAAAACTCTGAAATAATTAGTACAAATTTCCATTACGTAACCATATTATGTAATGGAAAATATACACATATAGTAGAGAGTTTTGTTATTCGTATGTTACGTATATAGGAGTAGAAAACACTTAACTCACGCACGCAACCCGTTCATAATTTGCATTCCTGAAAATAAAGTGCCTTAATAGTAACGCATTATCGTCTTTATAAAGATTTTACGGCGATACTATTTAATTAAATTAATTCAACTATCATTTTATACAACATTCAAGTATCCTCTTGAATAATAGTCATCGCTTTATTGAGAATTACAGTGGCGTAACAACTGTACTAATACATTTAAAAAACATTCTCGTACAAACTCACCTTCATACATAAATGGGCTGTACGTATAATCTAACATTAAATATACCCATTGCATCAAAATGTTCTCTAAGATTGAAAGGCTAGCTACAGAGTCAAGGAGAAATAAAAATTTTAATTTATAAACAATAACGGAAACATAAGCACGATAATCGGGTGGATGTGCATTTTGCCTGTAAAAATTGGCAACTTTGATTAACTAGTTACTTCAGTCGCGATCAGCCCTTGAATAATTTACACATTTGATTATATTATAACCTTTAGTGAAAGTTCTTTCTGCATTAGCAATTGTTTCTGTATTAGATTTAGATGTTTGTCTTTGAAGACTTAGGCCGTCTCAAGGAGTCGACTTCTTCTAACTTGGTTGTTTTTTGGGAGCTTGAAAGTTAAGGCCTCATTCTCTAAATTTGATTTCGAAGTATAATGATTATGAAAACAAATATTTTGGAGTTTTCCAATGGTCAACACCTATAATCACAGATACAGATAAAGGAATTGCATAAATTGTTCTAACCTTATAATAATATATTTACAATGACGATGAATCCTGTTTCTTAATTTAATTTCTTTCCATAATTCTTCATCACTAAAAAATATTATACTCAAGTTTTTAAACTAATTCATCCCATGGTACTCCACGCTGAATGGAGCGGTACGAAACTAAATCTCTACCAGAAAATAAATCGACAGTACTAGATACTAGATAAATAGATCATTATTTGTGATCTGCCAGGCTCACGTAACCCTGCAACTCATAGAAATAAATAAACCCCGCCGCGACTATCATCCCCTGAAAAAATTGTTGTCAAAGATCACACTCCACAGTTGTATCAGTATTGATTAATGTAGGGTTGACTTATTAAAAGCAGTTGAGTCGCTAATATTAAAACTGTCCGAGGATGCCGATGTTGTCAGATTGTGAAAAATAACAGTTTAAGAACTGTCAAATCTCAGTTTCAGGAGTTATGTTTATTTTATCACGATAATAAATATGTATTATAATAAAATATGTGTTATGTCAAATATTTAATGTCTGAAATGCTTGGCAACACCGAACAGAATTGCCAACCAAAATCAGTTCTAGCTGCATCCTCTCGTGTACAATAGGCAAGTAGCTAAAATGTAGATACAGAAATTGGTGCAGTTTATCGTATCTAAACTTTATTAAAGTATTATAACTAAATATTATAATTTAAATTAAAAACATTAACTGATTAGTCCCCACAAGACAAAGGTTAGTTGGTAATTTGTGAAATGTGAGGTTACTTTGAAATTGGGCGGACTAATAATGTCAAGCTACAAAATGGACAGAGTTAAACAGGTAACGTTATTATAAAACATAAAAAACAAGTTTCTTTAATTTTACCCTTAATTTGTAACAAACCATACTTTTTATGAGAATAAACTGAATCTAGGTCAAAAAGTCAAAAGAAGATTATAAACGAAGAAACAATATCTTATAACAGACCTCCGTTAATAATTCAAAAATAATGTATGATTCTTAATGAACCGAAACAAACTAACTAGTCATTACATTTTAATCATTTGATGGTGAGGATTTATTAAACGAATTAACAAAACTCGTAGCTACATTAGAAACTTGTGGTTTGATAGCTTTGCTAGTCAGTAGAACGTAGAGGGTAAGTAAATAATAACATAAAAATTAAGGCATTACCTTTTACTAATTTCAAAGACATAATAAACAATATAAAAACGGCTGTTTTAACATACGCGGTAGATAAATTACAAAAAGAAAACATGCAGACTTTGTGTGACTATATATATATATATATATATATATATATATATATATATATATATATATATATATATATATATATATAATTTATTTTTTTTTTTTCTTATTTTCTGTTATTTTGAGACGATTTTCTAATTTATTTATTTTTAGTGAAACGAATGTATGTATATGATGGAAGAATGGTACAAAGACCATTTAAGTGTAGTAAATGTCATAAGGCGTACAAATATCGGTCGAATTTAAGACGACACACCAAATACGAATGTGATGGACTCAATCATTTTGCATGTCCAATTTGTAACAAAAGCTATTCACAGAGAGGTACAGTCGTGCAACATTTGAGAGCAGTTCACAATCAATATTAGTGTTTCTTGTTTAGGCTAAGACCAGTTGTACTTATAAACGAATTAAATTTTTTTAAGCATGCTTTGTACTAAAAGCTGGTGTTTGTCCTTATCTGCTGCAATAGAAACAGTGGGATTGCAAAAAGCGCAAGAAGATGGTGAGCGAAAACGTCATGTTTACGGGTAAAGAACTCCGATTTTTGCAAAGCGGCACACTTTGTCAAATTCCAATAGACTTTTATTTGTTTTAAATTTTTGCGACTCCACATACTACATATTTCCTTATATAGGTAACTCTTTTAAGAGTTCCAAAATATTGGTTGCTAGGAGGCGTACCGCTTTGCATATTTTATGTAAAATCTATTCCAGGTAATTAACAAAACTGTACACCTTCGCCGCCTATATGCCTGAACTTACAATTATGCACTATGTGCATTATATGAACGGTGAGGCCAACATACTGTATTAATTTGTACAAAAAATTACGAAAATGTGTTCATTTGTATAAGGTCATTTACTCATTTTAACTGTTACAGATGAAAATAGCAGTATAATTTGCTTCACAGGTCAGGTTCCATGACCAGCAGCTCAGTGGATTCGGGAGTGAGTGTAAAAGTTAAAATTGCGGCTTGTGGCGTCATAAAACGAGATAAAAATTTCTAGTCAAAACTAGTAAACGGAAGAGCACCTTATTTGCATAGACAATTGCTATTGTAGTACATAATATACACAGCGCTTCAAAATTTTCACACAAAATAATAAACATATACTAATCATATCCAAAAGAAAGAAGTCACTGAACTTCAAGGTGATACAGAGTGGACCAAAAGTCTGGAAACGCCCAATTATCTCGTAAATTGCTAGTCCGATTTATACAAAATTTGGGATAAGCCTATTTTGGGATACAGAGATTCAAGATTTGACATTTGAATTGTTGCCAAATTTGAAATTTCTCTGATATTATTTGTTACTTTGGTTTGCAGTCAGTATTGGAATCTCGTCTTTAATATAAGTTCAATCATATGTAATACTTATGATTTTATGTAGTCTAGAAGGCCTTAAATACATAAAACAGTGCAAAATATGTAGATTTGAAGAAATTTAAATGTTTGAATATAGAATACTGTGATTTTGACATTTGTTCACCATTTACATTGTTACATGCAACTGACAGTAGTTTGATGTGTTTTGAAAAGTTCTGCACAGTAGTAAAATGGTTGTTAATGAAAATGAACGAATTACTGTTCTAATAATAAGAGGTCTCTGGAGGAGTAAAAGACAGGTACTGATCAGGTAGATCAAAAACAGTTATATATGATAACAGAACCTTAGATGTAATGCAGAGTTTCGTTGAAGATCCACATACAGTCTTACGTGTATTACATAAGAATAAATTTCAACCATACAAAATTCATTTATTGCAAGAATTAAGTGAAGTTGACTTCGCCTGTAGATTAGAGTTTATTGAGGTAATGATGGATAAAATTGAAAATGATGGAAATTTCGTTAACAACGTATGTTTTTTCCGACGAAGCAACCTTTACACTGTGTGGGAGTGTAAATCGACATAATTTAAGGTACTTGACGTAAATCCCTGGATGAGTGGAACTATACTCAAAGACCACAAAAATTAAATGTATGGTCAGGTATATTACTCAGTTAACCGTTTTTATCGGGAAATTTAACGTCAGATAAGTACAAATGCCAGAAATGAAATTGTACCATACTGAAACTTCTTTGGAAATTTTAATCAGATATGGTTTCAGCAAGATGGAGCTCCAGCCCTTTTCGTGTAA
The DNA here is from genome assembly GCA_036346205.1 of Vesta saturnalis. Taxonomy (NCBI): domain Eukaryota; kingdom Metazoa; phylum Arthropoda; class Insecta; order Coleoptera; family Lampyridae; genus Vesta; species Vesta saturnalis. The sequence continues at coordinate 971,257 of JARFJB010000643.1, read as the reverse complement.
ATTTTTGGGGTTATTTAGATGATAGATTTCTCGGACGATGGATTGGTAACAAGGTAGAAATTTGGCCTCCACTTTCACCTGATTTTTTTATTTTAGATACTTGAAAAATTCAGTTTACAAACTGCTAGTCAGAGCTAAAGCCGAATTATCGATGAATCTGGATTAATTTTACAATAATAAAATGGTGGCATTCTTTGATTGTACTCAAACAAATGGAGCACATTTCACTTGAAAGTATTATTTAAATTTTAATTTTAATTAGTTGAAAATATTTTTTATTAAAATTTATTATATTTTATTTTATTAAATTAGGCGTTGACAGACTTCTTTTTTTATATTTAAGACCTCTAGACTGCATAAAATCAAAGTCACAAGGTTGAACTCTTTAATTCCAATAATTCTTTACAGGGGATGTATTTAAAAAAAAAGTGACTTAATATCAAAGAAATGGCAAATCTGGAACATTGCAAATGTCAAATCAGGAATCTCTGTATCCCAAAATAGGCATCCCAAATTTTGTACAATTCGGAATAACAATTTACCAGATAATTGGGCGTTTCCACACTTTTGGTCCACTATGTATACGCACCTCATCAACAGACTTTCTACTCAAAAAGTTTTAATAAACCAATACGAAATTATATAAATTAATTTTTGTTTTAGAAAGAAATACCCAAAAAAAAACAGTGATCTCATAAATGCAACAATTCACAGAGACGCCAGCAAATATTCTAATATTACTGCCACGGTTTATAATATTAATCAACCTTATAATTGATAGCAAAAGCATTAACTGTAAATTGTATGCCTTGATTCCAATTTTACTTGCGCTGCGATGGATTCACATTGTTCATAGCAGTAAAACCTCATCATAATTTAATCATGAACAAGCTTATTACATTGTGTGAGTTCTTTAGTAAGCAAACGAAGAATAAAATAGGTCAAAATAGAAATGTTAACCATAAGTTAAATATTTTTTATTAAATTCGTTTTTAATCGTCCATTTTCAACAAAATAAAACGTGAATAATCCACTATGGAAGTCCATAATTCCGCAAATTTGCAAAACAGCATGAGCTTGGTTCCGCAATACTTTAAATACGTTAGGTATGATATAGAAATTACTAAAACCATTTATAGTACGTTCGATTAATTGAAACTTAAATATATAAAACGTCGCATTACAAAATTTATAAAGTTACATCGTGGGCTAAATAAATGTTTGCGAAACATTTATTAGAATTACTAGTGAAAGTTAATCAACAATTTACTCACATAAATAAGTAATTGTATAAAGGGATGTATATAAATAAGTATACATGTACAATAAAAAGTGACGACTTAGAAATTTTTGGTTGTAACAGATCGTGGAATAACGAGTGTAAAAATTTACCTTACAACATATAAATAACAATAATGGTTTGTCAGAAACCAAAAAAAAAAGTGAAATAGCTGAAACCGTTATAATATTAAAACATAAAACATTTAAAAAAATTTTTCTTAATGTTAATTTCTGTCAATCCTAATATTAATTATTAAATTTAATTTTTTATTAATATATTTATTTATTAAAAAATTAATAATTTGAAGAAAATTAATGCAGTCTTAAACGTAATTATTTAAATTTAATTTCAAAAAATTTTAAAAAAAAAATTAATACCCATTGAATTGAAAAAATTTTATTTTTAAATATAATTTTAATAATTTTTTAAATAATAAAAAAATAAATATAGGATGTTTTACGTGAAGTAATTAAATTTATTAAGTTTTATTTAGTTTAAAAACATTTCATTAATAATTTAAAAAAATGTTAATAAACATTGGATTTTGAAAATTTAAATTTTCTTAAAAATTTTAAAATTTATTTAAAAACGGCACAGAACATAAAATAGGGATTTGATCGTTTATGGTTAATTCAAGTTTTCTTTAGTTTTAAATTTATATTAAAAATTTCCTAACGAATGTAATAAGGTTGTGGTTGACAAAATAATTTAAAACAATTTGTGGTAAATGTGAATTCTTTACCAAAAGATTAGTCCTCTATTTTGGTTAAAAATATTTTAAATTTTAAAAAAGAAAAAAATTAGTGGTCAAAAATAAATTTAGGAGCCTATTTTTGTTTAATCAAATTTATGCCTTAAATAGTGTATGAAAATTCCAACCTAGCGTAGGAGAATTTTGAACCTACGAAAGTGAATTATAAATAATTTGTGATTAAATTTAAACATTTTAAAATTATAGTGTTAAAAAAGGTTAAATTTAAATTAAAAAAATAAAAAAAAAGGTTATGTTTTTTCGAATAAATTTTTAAATTTAAATTGAGAAATTTATAGAAAATAAATTGTGAGTAAAAATATAAATACCCAATTTAGTTTCAACCCTTTATTTTTCCTTTTGTTAATTTTAGTTTGAAATTTTTTAAAAATAATTTTCCTTTCAAATTGGGAGGATGTTTAAAGTATATTTTGTGTAATTTTATTAAGGTTTAGGCCTTAAAAAATTTAGAATTAGTTAAATCGATAATGTTAAAATTAACTTTTTTAATGTGATTTAATTATGTTTGGTTTCAAATTAAAATAAATTTATTTACAAATGTTTTAATTTAAAAACATAAAGATCGGCTTTAAAAATTATGTAATTTAAAATTAATTAGCCAATAAGAATCGAAATATTTTTAATATGAAAACACAAGTTGTGGATAAAAAAAAATCTGGTTTAGCTTCACAAACGTCTTATTTTCATCTTTTGCAAAACCCAAAGAAGCTTTTTGGAAATTTTTGAAAATAATTTAAAACAAATAATTCCTTGGGAAAATAACAAATGCAAACGGAATGGCAGAAAAAGGATGTTTTTTTTCTAAAAATTTAAATTAATTAGTTTATTTTCAAACCAAAATCGGGATTTCTTCTTATAAAAATATTTCCGCAGTTCACGTATTAAACATTTGTTTATGTTGTGTCATATTTAATTTTTTTTCAATTTATTATTATACATTATTTATCAAAATGTTTTTTAAAACCACAAGATATTATTCAAAATTTATTTTGTATTTAATTAATAAAAAGTAGAGCCTAAAATAAAAGATTCGTGAATATTTTAATTTAATTAAACCTATAATATTAATTTATTTAAAAAAAATTATTTAGGAAAGAATTGAGGAAACGATTCCACAAACAGCCCGACGACACAAACAAACCAACAACGGCACACGAAGGGCCCAAACAACCGAAAAAGCACAAAAACAAACGAAAAACAAAAACACGGGAAAAAAGGGGAAACAACACAAAAAACCACACGACAACCCAGCCGCAACAGCACCACAGCCCCCAACCCCAAAGGGCAAAAGAAAAACAAGGGGCCCAAAAAGCCCCCGCCAAAACCCCACACCAAGGCAACCACCACGACCCGGCAACCACCGACACACCAGCCACAACACCAAACCCACGAAAAGAACACAAAAAAGACAACAGGGCAAAAAAAAAAAAAACAGAACCGAATTTTCCCCCGACACAAACGAAACCCACCGGAGGGAAAACCCGGAAACAAGACCAAACAACATAGGACCGGCGGACAAGAAAGACCCAGGAAACAAAAGACAACAAAAGGCCACAAACCAAGCAAACAAGGACAGAACCCCAAAAAAACCAACCAAAAAAAAAAACCAGGCGCCAACCGGAACAAAAAACAAACCACAAAACACACGGGAACAACAAAAAAGAAAAATTCAAATTTTCAAAACAAACCCAACAAAAACAAAAAAAAAACAACCCCAAACAAAACAAAAACCCAAAACCCAAAGACAAAAGCAAGCAAGAAAAACAGAACAACAAAAAAAAAGGCAAAGACAACACAGGCACGACAGACAACCAACAAACAAACCGCACAAGCACACCACACCACCGAAAACCAAACAACACAACAAAAAAACAATTCACCCAACAAAAAGAAAACAAACAGAAATTTAAGCCCCCGAACCAAAAAAGCACAACACAGGGGAAAAAACCAACCAAAAAAAAACACCCAAAAAAAAACCCAACCGGAAACAAAACAAATTACAACAAAAACAAAAAACAAACTTTGGACAAGACCAACCAAAAATTAAAAAAATTTTCTTTACTTTTTCACGGGGACATTAAATTTCACAAACAATTTTAAAGGAACACCCAGAATATTTAAATACCCTATACCAAAAAAATTTTAAAATTTATTTTAAAAACAACTTTATCAAAATTTTAGAACTATTTAATATTGAACAATATTTTATACAATAACAAAAAACAAGGACAAACACAACACAAACAACACTATTTTTATTACAAAAAGACCCATAGAAAATAAAAAACAGAAATTTCAAAAGGCAACACACGTTTTTTCATCAAAACTTCCCAAAAACATAATATTTCCCTTTATTCCCTTAAAAACACCAAATTTTTCCATACATAACACCCCAAGGAAAAAATTATACAAATCAACCACAACCATTTTACCACCCCCAAACACCAAAATTTAACATTCCTCAAGTAGTGCACCATCAGTTGTACCAAACTAGGACATTTTCAGGACATTTAAATGTTCAATTCATGCAAGAAAGGACACATTTGACATTAAAGGTCCATCAACTTGGTCCCATCAATTCACACACGTTATTACCACATTCACTCATTACTTATAAATCATAATACCTTTGTTACTAAAATTCCCGGAAAAACACATTAAAAATACGCGTTTTGATATTAGGATAAATTAATTTCAAATACCTATAGTGTATACTTTATCATAATTTTAGAAATTTTCGAGGGGCGTAGCATTTCAACCACCAACAACATCACTACGTTTTCCTCAAGGTTCATGCATTACAATTTTAGAAATCCGCCATTTTCAACCTTTTTAGTCCTCAACAATTTACCAAAAACCTTTTGGATTTTCATCAAACCGTCCAAATTTGGAAAATTCCCTAGTCAACTCTTCTTCATACTTTAAACCAATTCAAACTACAACCTAACCATCATCAGTAGGCTTGATCTCAAAACACTGGCCCAAGACGTAATCCACTATTGTCTTAAAATGTTCCCCAACTAGTACCAATCCATCTAACTTATACGATCCAATCTTCGAATTCCCACATAATTAGCAAAATTCAACCTACCCAAAAAGGGATAAACCGATCCCAATTACAACCAATTCATCACTTCCATTTTGTCAAAATCATGAAAAGATCAATCAGCAACTGCCACTTTTGAAACAACAAACCTTACCACCAATATGGGTTAGGCAAAGTTTCAAACATTTCTTCATAGACCCAAATTGAAACTTGTAAACAGTTTATCTTTAATATTAAAGCATTTGACCAATTTGGCAAATGTTCCAAACCACCGTTAAATATATTATAATGGTTTTAGTTTCTTGATAAAGAGAATACTTTATTATTTTTTTCAAAGTTACAAACCGGGCGACCACAGGATCCGATAGGCCCTACACTTTTGTTACATAACACCTTATTCTTCAAAATAACCCAATATCTGTACATACATTATTATTATTCATTATTTTAATATTTATTAAATAAAATTAAACTGAAATGGATTTAATCAAAAAGACATTCAATATTCTAATGGGAAGAATATCAGTTAAAAAACTAAAATTATTTGCCTATGCCGCCAAAAGATTAATATTTCTGTTTAATATAATGGCCAGTTCTTAATTTTCAGACTTATTACCTGTTGGTAACTGTATCTTCAAACCATGGGTTGACCATCTTCTGACAGCTGCTCGTAAAATAGCTTTTGTACAGATCTAAGCAGTACTTTACCTCTCGACAACTCCTTCTGCTGTATAAGGCCCAAATTCGGCCTCATCTGAATATAATTCTCACCTTTGGGTTAGTGCTCCCCAATACGCTCTCGATATCGTTGATCGTATTCAAAAGAGAGCGATTACTTATAACGTATAACTTCTACACAGTCGCTTGAGCATAGAAGGATGGTTTCAGTTCTTTCTTTGTATTATCGTTATTACAACGGCTATTGTACTGGTGAATTACATTCTTTGATACCATCTCCGGCTATCTTTGCGAGAAACACTCGTTCGCTCATTCACATCATCAGTATGCAGTACAAATCTCCACGTTACCAAACGGGCGCAATCCACATTTTCTACACGGCTTCTAAACTCTGGAATGATCTCCCTAGTTCCTGTTTTCCTCTCACTTATGATATGAGAAAATTTAAGGTAGCTATTCTTAGGCATCTATTGGCAATTCATTATCCCTCTATCCATCCTCCTAAGTGTTCCTGAGTGCTTTAGCACGATAGGCCTTATTTAGCCTATTCAGGTCCACAATCATAAAAAAAAAATCTGTCAGTGTACTACTGAGCATAGCTTCGAGATGTAAGACAGCTTACACACAGTAAATAAAAAATTAAGAAAATACAACAAACTAACAAGATAATAAATATCAAACGATCAACAAAAAAAGTGAAACGTTTTAAACATGGGAGGATAACTTCACACCGTTCCTTCACGAACACGCAACTAAGGCTTTACTAAATCGCCAAAAAAATCATTTTTCTTTCGGTAAATCACATTGTACCAAAACACTAGGCGACATTAGTTTTAAAAGTTTGAGTTACCCACTAACATAATATCTTTCCATGTATTTAACAGTGCGATAATCCAGATTCACTGAAGGTGTTAAACAAATAAATAATATTACGTTTAAAATCACACACAAGCCAAACATTCTTGGATGATATAAGGAATTTTACAATACGAAATTTCACCACAGATCCAACAGAATTACGGCAATAAGAAACTGTATGTAACCAATCACACTACGGGATGAAGATTGAATTGTCTATATGTAGATCCGGTGCGGGGGAAAATAAAGATCACGAGATCTTAGACTGTCAACCACTCATAACTTGTGGAACTCATTAAAACGTTTAGATTTCCGCAAGAGAGCAATACTCTCCTCTACGGTAGCTTCCGTTAGAAGCGCACTTCCCCCAACTCATCAAAACTTTGAGAATTGTCCCTGGTACCTGGTATCTTCTCAAGAAAGAGAAACTGCAGCATAAACCAAATATTACGAATCTACTACAAACTTAAAAATCTGCAATTACAGTGGAACAAATCTAACCTAACCCTTAACTTTGAATATGATCGTCGTATCTACACGCCTCAACAGGTTCACATTAAGCATCAAGCTAATGACCGGGAACATCTTCCGTCTAAAAAAAAACTGTGCAGTAATTACAAAATACACCTGAACCATTACTTTACAGGTGAAATCTGAAACTTAACTAATTGGACACGACACGATTACGACCCAGACAGTCGACCACAAAAACTCCTACGGATTACATCGGAAACATTTAACTATCACTGTAACGATTTCATTACACAACCATTGCATGACAATAAAGAAGGCACTAAAAAAAAAAGACGTTGTCTAAATAAATATGGGAAAAAGACGATTTTTGAAAAGTAAACGTTGAGTTTACGATTACCAAAGTTACTTGCATTATCGCAGTTGATTATTAAGAGTTTGGTGAACTTAATTAAGTCATTTTGATTGAAAGGTCTTCAACAACTAAGACATAACCCAAAACTAATTACAATCCTTTAGCTTTTGTCCGTACTTCTCGTCTCAGATTTATTTGATACCGAATATTGAATTTCTAAGCTACCAGAATCTTGGGAAACACATAGTCGTAAGTTTGTCTGAAAAGCATGCTGGTAGTTAGAGATTATCATTGGAAAGGCCAACGACAATTTTATTAATAACAAATATATTAAGAACTGGACAATATACTTGGGAATTTTCATAGTAAGTCGGATCACACCTGGAGCGGAACCTTCTACAGATAAGTGTTCTCCAATTCCGCAAATCAAAATATTTGTTAATTTAATTACAAACAGTATAACTGAGATTTTATGTTTTGTTTGACTTTCAATTTAATTTATAGCTTTTGATCACTGTGCTTAGTTTTGAATTATCATTTTACTGCTTTTCCATTATTATTAAAAAAACCTGATAAACATTGGCCAAACCCAGCATAAGTTACCCGACATCTCAATTATTATTCATTATTACAAAACACTGTTGGAACCACTTCAACCCAAAAAATACCAAATCTTAAGAAAACAACCGGACGTTTTAAACTACCTTCCCGCCATAATACATTACAACTGCATAAAATTTTATTTGGTTAAAACAGATCCAATAAACTTGATTAAGTACCTAGAACTTGAAACAAATTCTCACACATAGTTCAAAATCTCAACTTCAAAATAATCTTTAACGGTTTCATTTCCTACAATAAATAACGAACAAAATACTTATTTGTATGCCAAGGATGCAAAATGCTACTTTGATGACCGAAAGGAAAATTGGTGGGCGAGTCTGCTTGCTGCCGAACTCCACAAACTTGAGGCCGTCAATATTTTCCCTGTGAAAACAACATTTTGAAAAATGATATGAAACACAACATTCAAATTTATTTTCAATCAGTACTAAAACTCTCAGTGTGGTACGATGTGGAGGAGAATAAAATTTACCTAGCAACGCGGGTACGTCAAATCAAAGAACTTTAATTACCAAGCATTTTGCAATTAAATAATTGGAACGAAAACGACCTACATTTATTTGTATACAAAGTTGCTGAAAAATCAGGACAAAGTGCCATCTATCATACTACTAGACGTAATTGAGCGGACCGGAAGGTATGTTTCGTCCGCTGCCCATGGCAACAGACAG
>JARFJB010000643.1:830000-955000 GCA_036346205.1 Vesta saturnalis | reverse complement strand
TTCTCGTGTAACTCGAGAGTCACTAGAGTGTAATTCCGCTGATTAACACATCTATCTAAATTCCGCACGTATCCAAGGTGACACGCGAAGAAAAGTCATAGAAAGTGATTATTTGAATTGTTTTATGTAAGTTTATCAACGAATAACCTGCACGATTTTTAAATTTGTAGCTTGACTTAATAAAAGATTCGTTTAAACAAAATAAATATTTTATGACCTGGCGTCCAGCCTAAGTTGAAAAGTCTCGTACTGGTCTTGTTATGGACATTTCAAGAAAAAGTTTCAAAGTTGTTAAATAACCATTCAGTTTCATTTTTGTAACGTTGTGATAAACTTGTTGATTATATTATGTACTCTTTGTTTTCAATACCTTAGTGAGAATATTTTGACGACTGGGTATATTTAGTGTTATATTGTGCGGACGACGTATTTCTGATATCGTATAAACGTGTGTTTGTATGGGAATTTTTTTAAGTGTATTGGTGTGATTGTTACGTCACTGGAATACTCAAGAAGGTCAATGTTATTTAAAAGGGTTGTAAGAATTGAAAGAACTAAATTTGAATTGGAGATAATATCGAGATAAAACCCCCTTCAGAGACGATAATCTATTCCACTGTTTAGACACTTTATTTTAAGGAATTCTGCTCCAAAACTGTAGAATGAAAATGTTTGTATTTTATTTGTATAAATGAGTTAGGGTTTCTTAACGGAAAATTCTATGAATGATTGAAGAACAAATAGAATTTAAATTTATATAAATCTGCCGAAAGAGAATTCGCGCCTATGTGAAACTCATGAAAAGTTGAGTTTAGTTTTGAATATTTTATTGAGTGAGGTGAATGTCGAATTTGGGCATTTCAGAAAGTTATTATCTTTCTTAAAAATTTGAAGATGAGGTAGATGAAGGATGTTTCTGGTTCACCTTTTATCTTTTAGATTTTCTTCTTGGCAAAAACGTGACATTTAAACCTCTTAAAAGTTGTGTTTGACTTGGCGTTATAATATGTAGTGGCAGCTTCAAAATAATCGTGTTAAAACCATACCCCAGTTTGAGGATGGAAAATTAAAAATAATTACAAGTAAAGTTGATTTTGTATTGAGTTGGAAATCGTGCTATGAAACTTTTCCAAAAAGTTAGTGTTTACACATATTTGAAATAAACAGTAACCATTATGCTAAGTGAAAATTGTATAAATATCCGCGTAATAGTAAAAGAAACTTTTAAAGTGATCCTTTCTAACTAATAGAGGTTTTGGATAACGATATTAAACCAATTAGGTGTATATACAATTAAGGATCTAGTCACGAAGTGGATTAAAATATTAAGATCGGTTACAAACATTTAAAAAAAGACATGCAGTAAAACGCTTAATTGATAGTAGCCTTGAAGGACGGACATGCTTGTGGACCATTTGGAGTTAATCCCAGCAGAGCTGAGGTATAAAAAGACCGAGTGTCTGAAGGGAAATTTATAAATAAGACCAATTTTGTAAAGTGAAACTTAAAATAATTGTAGTGAAATATTGATTTTCCTAAAAAGTAACCATTGCTAATATTTTAATTTGAATTAGGCTGAGAACAATCAATTCTATTCACTACCTACTAGAATAAGATTTAGTAGGGACCAATTTAATTAACATAATTTTTTTTGTGTTACATCATTGTGGAAGTATATGCATAATTACAATTGAAAACATGTTTTAATAGAGTTAATCGTTCAACTCAATCTCTTCTTTGAGTTGTAGTGGACCTTCCTGAACAAATAATATTTTGAGGTTTATTTAAAATAGTCGATTTAGATGACGCAAAATCATTAGATTTCGTTTTGTTTTTTTTTCATGTTTAAAGATACAGGAAGCATCACAAAGTTTCAGTGTAATCATTCTTTTCTTACGTTTGTCTATATTTGTGACCGTTGGCCTAAAAGCAGATTTCATTTAGACAAGTCAGTGCAAAATTGAATTGCTTTTATTTCGCTTATTGAATTGAATATACAAATATAGCTCTTATTCTCAGTTACTGCTTCTCAGATTATTACTTATATATTCTTTTTTATGGAAAAATAAAGTTTTGACTTCAATGAAGGTGAGTTATGCTTTAGATCGTTTAATATATTAATGAAAAAAATTTCACAGAACAATAGTTTAAATATACTCTTAAGAATTATACAAATCAGCTTATAAGTTAATAGGTGTAACTAATATTTTACAAAGGATCTCGCTAGATTAACCTCTCTGCTTAAGATAATTTTCAAGATAAGTTTAAATCGTGGTGGCGCTTTTAACACATTTATCTCCGAGCTTTGTTGCAGGATAATTGTATTTTACGTCTTATTTCGAACCCACATATCTCCATTTTAGTTAGTCGGCAACCTGCTTATTTTGTACTCACTACATGACAGTAGCGTGGTTTCATTCCCATAATTGCAAGAATTAGTAAATTTCTAAATTTTTCAACTACGACAAGCTTAAGTTATTTAAGTAGAAACGATATATCAATTTTTACATCATCGGATACGAAATTCAATTTCCTCTCAATTATTTAAGGGGTGCCACTCTTTCAGCACCAGTATTTGACAGGTACGGTTTATCTCCAGTTATATTAGAATAATTTATACGAAATCATAGAAAATATTCCTCGTCGGGAGATGTGGTTCCAGCAGGATGGGACTATGCTGCCAACGTTCGTCAATTTTTGGTTGCTTATTTCCTCATTAGCTGGATCAGATTCATCGCTTGACTGCTAAGATCACCGGTAAAGTTTATGCAACAGTACTAATACCAACTATGTCCAGGGACGTACTACCGTAATTCTAAAATCATAAAATAAGTATTGAAACTCATTTTATTTATTATATACATAACATTTCATAGTTATTCCGGTAAGAATGGGTACATTTTTTCCTTCGGTGCCCACTCGATTTGATACTTTGGCGTTTTGTACTTTTGACTAAAAATGTAAAAAAAAATAATATGTGTATTATCTTGATTACTATGAAGGTTTTGCAAACCAGTTTCTTTAGAAAGAACCTTGCGTCTCACAGTTTCTTGTACAGGTTTTCTCAAGGTAGCGGTTCGTTAGAACTTTCGTGGTTAGAAAAAAACCAGAATTCTAACTTTTGGGACTACAGGATTATTCAAGAATCTCTTTAATTTTGAAATATTTTCAAGGTCATTCCACTTCCGGTTATCACAGAAGTCGCCATGAACTTTCTTATTTTATTCTGTATTATAAGTGTTTTGTAACTGTGGTTTCATATTAGTTGAGTTGATCGGCCTATTTCCACAGTTTTTGCTTTTTGAGCGCGACGTTTCGTAAGCGGACTCCGCTTCCGTCATCAGGCTTAGTCCTGAGAAGGACTTTGTTCGTACTTGAGTCGAATTCATATGTTATGATTTTTTTTTATACTTATTTTTTTTTTATACTCTCAGATTCGAACTCGGTACCTTTCACTTACTAGTTTGACACCTTTACCGCTGAACCACTGAGTAATCCAATATATATTTTTTAGAACTTATATATATATATATATATATATATATATATATATATATATATATATATATATATATATAACTTTTTCGTGGTTGCGCAGAAGTTTATTGCGCATGTTGCGCCGTAACTTATTGCGCAGGTGTATTGCGTTTAAGCTCTTCGCGTATTACTGGAATCCATATGGGTTTCATTTCGACAGTAGCTTGGCTTATTGGATTTTCTGCTAGCGTGTGGTATGTGGCTTCGTTCAGTTTCCGACGAGTTGTGTTCTCGTCTTTTGCCACTATTTGTGTGTTATCCCATTGGGTGCGGTGGTCTTCGTTCCAGACATGTTCGGCGATTCTTGTTCTTACGTTCCTGTGTTCTCGCTTTGAGTGGTCTACTGCTCTCTCCTATGTATACTCTGCCGCATTCACATGGTAGGTTGTATGCACAATTCTTGGAATTCTGATCTTCATTGTGTGGTTTGGTTCTGATTAGTATTCCCCTGAGCATTCTGGTCGATTTGAAGACAGTGTGTATCTTGTATTTGCTGCCTATCCTTCGTATTTTGTCTAAGGTACTATGGTATTATCGCTATATACTTAGGTGCTTCGTTTTTACATAATAAAATAAAGTATACATTACCTTGTCAATGTACGAAAACAACGAAAAAAGTTCCAAGGTGACATCCTATCATTTAGAACAAAAATTTCAGAGTCTTTGTGTAAAGAAAGGAAAGATCTAAATGCCCGCAAACGAGAAAGGCCTTCTACATCGTCAATACAGCAAGAGTATGAAAAAAAAGTAGAAAAAGGGACCAACTACACCAATTCCTTCCACAAATGTAACGGTAGATGGACTTCATCATCTTAATTGTTTTTTTAATAACATGTGAGAAAATGCCAGTCACACTTTTTGGAGTAGCTTCTTTCGGAAAGGGTTGTCTGAGATCTACAATCAAGTCCCTGGTTACAGCTTGCATGCGATCTAATGCAACATTTTCACAAATGACGCCCTTTTGTGGTGTAGAAGTTGGGATGGATCCTTCTTGTGGTATTTCTTCAGGATTTTTATTCGTGCTTTCAGTGGCTAGTGATACTTTATACTTTTTCGTTGCTTTATATTGCTGTAAATCTACTGGGTTAAATAAATCTTCTGGAAACTTCACATTTTGAGGAATTATTGATTCTTTCAAAGCTAGTCCGATTAGTTTAGAAAATTCCTGCCTGGTTAATCTGGAGAATATATTTCCCATCTGTTTTTTCCATCTTCAACAAGCTTTTATCCCCTTTTGTTTGTTGTATTCTATTTATTTATTTATTTTATTGGTTGTATTCTATCCGCTTAATGACTCGGCAAGCGTATAAACTCAATGTTATTGTCTATTGCTTGTTTAATTATTCTGATACTGACGCGACTGCTATGTCCATCAAATTCTGTAACGGCAGATTTGTTTGTTAAATTTTGTTTTTTTTTTCTAATTTGTTTTGTTTCGTCTTTGAACCACGAGAAGAAAAATGGCTCTTCCATTCAGCCATTGCTTGATGCAGCATATCATGTTCCAGGATAGGCTTGCTCGGATGTCCACCAAGCCTGAACTGTGATACCTTTGAACATAAGCAATGGTGGGAGAAAATGGTCATCAGCTGGCGCACATAATGCTGAAGTTGATTCCAGACACATCCTCAAGAAATTCTTGCCAAAGGTTTTTCCTCTCTTATTCTGCGCAACTTACTTGGGTCACTTTGAATCCCATTTTCATCACAGTTGTACACAAACATGGCTTTTTATCTATTTGTAGACCGCGTTTTTGGTATAAATTACCAAGCTTTTCGTAAAAATCGTAAACCTTGTCTGGTCCTCTCATCGTGTTCCTACAGATTTGTAGATGTTCTGCTTTTTTCAATGATAGAGTAGGGTGTCTCTTCATGAAACACTGATACCAGTCTTCCTGCCAACTTTCAGCTTTTCAATTGGCACTTTTATTCCCTTAATTTAATGGTAAACCACAGCGATAGGCACTCCGTAGGCCCCTTCAGCTTTTTATTTCTATTTGAAACATTAACAGCATTCATCAAATACTGCAGTTAGTAGGTTGACGGCAGTCTTTTTCGCAAATGTGAAGTCTATAAACTAAAGAAAATGTTTTAAGTAGCAATCTAAGTACATCTAAAATAATTTATTACTGTTTCCAATTACCCCGTATGTATGTGTTTACAATTTCCCCAATAGGAGGGGGGGGGGGGTAAATGTAAGCCGGAAATTTAAGTTACCTCTAGCACATTTTGTGGGCTGATAAATAGTTGTTCAAATAATAAATTAAGTGTATGTATAGAAAAATATAATTACCTTTTTTACCCATATTTTATCCAGATAGCCGTGTAATTCTGAAAAAACCCAAAACATCAACTGAAATACCTCTAACTTCCACAAACATTATTTGAAAAGACTATGTGTTGTGTAGGTAAGTAAGGAATGATAAAAGAACTTACCGCTCCATCTAGAGCTGAATAGCATAGGGTCTAAATAGAAAACTAATATGCGTTTACAATTATCACTTGTTTACAATTTCCCCAGCTGACCGTACATTCACGATTATTGCATATAATTAATACTTATCTTGGATTTTTTAAATCGTGTATTTTTATGTTTATATTTTATATAAATTTAATCGCTACGATAACAATTACATTTATCGTACTCAGTAAACGGAAGACCTTTAATTACTTGAGATATTTTCATTTACTGAGGACGATAACTGTAATTGATATCCAAACGTTGAAATTTATATAAAATATAAATGGAAAAATATACGATTTAAAAAAACCAAAAGATAAGTATTTAAGCCACTTCAGCTTGTGTTGTTTATTTCTATTATTTTAACACATCAAACCTGGAGAAAGCTTCATTATTAAAAAGTGAGTAATTTGTAAACAAACGTAGATATAGTACGTCCCAGAACATCAGAAAGTAATAAATCGTCTTGACAGCGACAGGTCAGTGGCGGACTTATTAAAGTCATATAATATAAGGTCTCTGAAATGTAAAAATCTACAATTTTTAATACACTGAGATCCCAACCGTACGTCTATGAGTGGTGTGATCTTCAGGCTTATGTCGTCTTTTGTTTGCCGTTTACCTGAACCGTTTTTATTTAACACAATATTTTACAAGCGGCACATTTACATCTTCGCCCGGTTTGCTACTGATTTATGTTTGCCGTTTCCTTGCAAAAACGATACTATTTCACTAATAACATGATTTTTTACTCTCTGATATTATGGGACGTACTTTAGATACAGTCACTGTAATTTTATAGTGGTATTTTTAGAACATCAGAAAGCAAAATATTAATACAGAATATTTCAGATGTTGAACAATTGGAATCTGGTTTATTTAAATGCAACCGCTGTGAAAAGTTATATAAATATAAGAAAAGTTTGGTTAGACATTATAAATATGAGTGTACTTCAGTGCGATATTTTCAATGTAATTTGTGTAGCAAGCTTTTTAGATACAATTGGTACTTAAATATGCACATGAGGAAATGCAGATCTAGTCAATTATTGTAATGCACTTTTAACTGTAGTATGTAAGTTGTGCAGTGGGAGTTTAGTATTAATTATGAATTTTTACTTTTTAGTGCATTTTTTAAGAATTAAATAAATGCGCTATTGTGATAGTTTTTTTCCGGTCTGTAACATAATTTTCAGGATTGAACTACTTTTTTCAGACCTACTGGCCTGATTTTTTATTGGATAGATTACGCCCTAAAGTAATTTATTTGGACACCTTGGAAGTCACCGTCCATCAGAAGAATGAAAACGGGTATTATTGGTTTTTCCTATACAATTTAACCCGAAGGGTTAGCGTACAATACTCTATTTTTCGCACTGCTTCTACACTTAATATTCTAAAATTCTTTGTAAAAGTGTAGTACTTTTAAAAATAAAATTCAAGGATTAGCGTACCTTATCACGTTAATATGGGTACGAATTAAATAATAAATGGTTCTTTCATATTGACACATTTTTACAAAAAAGTGTAAGAAAGCATTCACTGTTGAAGGCGATATTATAGATCAGTCATAAATCAGGTGAAGCACACAAAAGGAAAATGATAAAAGTAAGTAATTTTATGGTTTTGAATGTACTATCATGGTTATGTTGAAAACTCCTTTAATAAAAAAATAAATATGAACGTAAATATTTCACAATGTAGCGAAGAAGCGATTCCGTCTAAACCATCACCACCAAAGGCAAACATTTTTAAGTGACACCGAATAGAGGATTTATCATTTTGTCCAAACTAACATTTAATTAATTAATTTATTTATATATTATTTATTTATTATTTATTTATTATTTATTTATTATTTATTTATTATTTATTTATTATTTATTTATTATTTATTTATTATTTATTTATTATTTATGGTTTGTAGCAAAGTCGTGACGTTTGTTAATAAAATTTAGGTTTATTTAGGCAACTTAACATTCATTGCGTGCAGCGTTTATTGCATATCATAGTTGCACAAAAACATGCATTTATTTATTATAAAAATATATTGTTTTCAAATTTGATTCACATGTTCATGCGCAAAGACTACTTTAGCGACTCTTTTTTGGTGATATGTTTAAGGTGGATGTAGCGCATCCATTGTTGCTTTGTTAAATTTTTTAATAAGTGTTGTATAATTTGTATGATAAATTATTAACAAACTATTACATGAAGCTTGAGACGTTTGCCTTTTCATGCACTTTTTATTTACTTCTACTTTACGTTTTACTTTATTTTATTTATCCGCATAATTACTCAACCTATTGCATTTTACCGTTAGTTACTTTACGGTAATGACGCAATAATATTTGTTACTATGAAGTGGAATTTTAATATCCATTAAACCAGCAAAAAAAATTATACATTTGGGGAATTTTAATACATCCTAATCCAGTTTTATTTTCCAAGCGTTTATTCAGCAAGCCGCCATTTCGGAACCAACAGAAGTACAGTATAATCAAAATAAGGTATTTTATGTCTATAAATAATTCCATAAATTAGTTTACTTAAGTTAAATAATCGTTACTAACACTAGCTTGAAGATGTTCTTCTTTATAATCAAAATTTAGGTAGTAAAATCGTTACTAACATTAGCTCTATGATATTCTCATTTATAATCAAAATTAAGGTAGAAAATAAAGCTTGTTATTGTCAATTTTTTTTAACTTTATTATACTCATCGTTTACTTGTTTTTCCGTAAAACGTGTTGGTGCCCTTTTATTTAATAATTTAGTTTCAAGTTGAAGCAACAGCAAATTCGTAAAGCGAACATATATATATATATATATATATATGTATATATATATATATATATATATTATATATATATATATATATATATATATATATATATATATATATTTTAAAGCAACATCTGATAATATTTATGAACCCCGCCTATCTTAATCTCCGAAGTAGCAAAAGGCACAAAACCTGCTGGTTATACCCAACCCCTTATTTAGCTAAATTTGTAGCTTAAGGGTGCATGGTTACACTGGCTTCCATACGTGGGGCATCGATTTGCAATCTATTGAGGGTTGTTGCTTCTCCACATACCTATTGTATTGATATTTAATTAATTAAGTTTACAATCATCTTTGTGCATGTTAATGCTGTACTTGTCAGATATCTTCGCTTATGTTTGTTGCAATTCCGAACTTTGATGACAATCGTATAAAGGTTCTGTAATATTTTGTATTTACGATTATTGTAATCTTATTGTATTTTATGTCTTGTTTGTATGTCATATATTACTATGTCGAATTCTGTAGTAGATGCTCTTAGGAGTGACGAGTTATTAATGGAACTGGGATACCGCAGTGTTGTCGGGGCTGAAAATTTATCGGTTGATGAAAAGCGCAAATTATTACGACGTAAACTAAATTTAGAAAAAGTCGATTCAGAATTATTTGATTCTTATACGCAAGTTGAAATAAACCAAAATGAAGAATTAGCTTGTTTAAAAGAAAAACTTACTCATATTCAATCATTATTAAATTTGTATAAAATTAATCCAACGAAAAGTGAATATCTCAAACTACATACCTGTCTTTTACATATTTTGAATCGATTAAATTATACAATGTTAGACGATGAACATGTGCACTTACGTGATCAATTACTTTCACTATGTAATGATAATATTGAATTAATCGAATCACTAATGATAATTGAGAATTAAGTACACACTCACAATATCTTGATAATTCTAACATCTAATGAACCGATTAATACTGCCGTAAATATTCCAACCGAAGATTTTTCAAATTTAATTAAGAACTTAAATATTTCTAGAAATTCTATTCCTGTTTACAAATTAAATCTAAAATTTAATGGTAGTGAAAAAGAAGTTTTTTCATTTATACAAAGGTGTGAAGAATTAAAGTTTGCTCGTAATATTTCGAAGACAGATATATTATTATCTGGAATCGATCTATTTTCTGGATGGGGTTTGCCGTGGTTTAGAACCATTGGGTCTCAAATAAATTCATGGGATAAGGTTATTCATAAATTAAAAAGCGAGTTTTACCCGAAGGACATGATGAAGTTTTGTTAAATGAAATTAAAAACAGGAAATAGACTTTTGATGAAATTCCAACCATCCTTATTTCTGAAATGATTAATTTATCTGCTCAATTAGACGTTCCTCCTGCTGAATTGGAGCAACTTAAAATTATTATGAAAAATTTACAGCCTTGGTATGCAACACAATTGGCTCTTGTCAATGTTACCAATATTTTTCATCTTGTTGAATTATGTAAAAGATTACAACAGGTTAAATTACAACACTCTAAATTTAAATACAATTCAAATTCAGATCTTCAAAAACAACCGTGAACAATTGGTGCAAGATATAAGTGAACTATCATCAACTTTTAAGAATGTAAAACAAAATTTGCATGCAGCCTACGAACGAAATTCAAAATCTTACAATTTGCGGAGTTGTCCATTAAAATTAAACGTCGGCGATCTAGTTTGGAAAAAGAACTTTACTTTATCGGATGCGACAAAAAATTATAGTCAAAAGTTAGCTCCAAAATTTATTGAATCAAAAGTTACTGAAGTGTTAGGTCCAACCACGTACCGATTGGCCACTCTTAATGATAAACCTTTAGGTATTTTTCATGTTACGGTTTAAAACCACATTAAATCAAAATTATTTCTTATTAAAATGAATTTTTGAGACTGTTACATTCTAGTTTTCTTACTTACATTTTAATTACTTTGATTACCTTTCAAAAGTAATTTGGTATTATTTTTGTGCTTATTTCACATATCATTTTATTTATATATTTTGGTGGCCTTGCAGACCATTTATTTTATTTTTGCTACAAATATATAGCACAACTGTTGATATTTAGATCACATTGTGCAATTGATTTTGCCGCTCCGGTAAATTATTTTCATTTATTGGATTTACAATTTACTGTTGTTACAATAGTAAAAATTGAGATAACCATTTTGAGTTTACCTCTGATCGTTATTTGGTGTGAAATTTCA
This sequence comes from Vesta saturnalis, assembly GCA_036346205.1. Classification (NCBI taxonomy): domain Eukaryota; kingdom Metazoa; phylum Arthropoda; class Insecta; order Coleoptera; family Lampyridae; genus Vesta; species Vesta saturnalis. The sequence goes on along the minus strand of JARFJB010000643.1, from coordinate 943,959 downwards.
AACTCTTAACCATTGGTAAGAATACTAGTTGTGCTTAAATACGTTTTGTTTTGGTTCGAAAGATATTATTTTGGTTACCAAAAATTGTTTTGAAATTCGAGCTTTTGATGATTCCTAATTTTCCGGTATTCTAGACTTGGACGAAGCTTTGTGTTCTTCGGTTCACATCGTGTCTACCTCGTCAATAGCTCACATACTAACCGTGACTTCCTGATTATGAGACTTGGGAAGTTTTCGGTGGGGTTATGTATGTGTTCGGAAAGAGTGCACAATCCAATCTATTAATACAACGTGACTGGTGAAGACTTTGATATACAGAGTTTGACTTATTTTACGGAACGTTAGTAAAATCGTTACTAAGATTAGCTCTATATTATCATTTATAATCAAAATTAAGGTAGTAAATAAAGCTTGTTATTGTCAATTTTTCTTAACTTTATTATATTCATTGTTTACTTATTTTTCCATAAAACGAGTTGGTGCCCTTTTATTTAATAATTTAGTTTCAGGTTGAAACAACATCAATTTGTAAAGCGAACATCTATATATATATATATATATATATATATATATATATATATATATATATATATATATATATATATTAAAGCAACATCTGATAATATTTATGAACCCCGCCTATTTTAATCTCCGACTTAGCAAAAGGCACAAAACCTGCTGGTTATACCCAACCCCTTATTTAGCTAAATTTGTAGCTTAAGAGTGTATGGTTACAGGTCGTCAACATGAAAATAATTTCCAGCAATTTCCCTTGCCAATTTTTACTATAAATATTTTGATACCATAGTTCGACAAAGAATGCTTTACGAGATATAACAACGTTTCAATTAATTGTGACTTTCACGTCGATAGCTCAGTTAGTCGGGAAGTTCTATAGCGAAGAACACATCGTGGTAATTTTTTTATGTATTTAAAAAAAACCAATCGCAGTTACATCCGCCATCAAATATTCACATTATTATATGTCTAGATATTACAACCCCTACAAAAACATTACTGCACATCAGTAAATTTCATAATCTCATGCATTTCCATAAAATAAAAAATGATAAAAGTGAGTAATGTTATAGTTTTTATTGTATTATCATAGTTATGTCAAAAACTTCCTTAATAACAAAGTAAATATTATGGAAAATATTTCACAACGTAGTGAAGAAGCGAATGCTTCTAAACGATTTATGTCAGTTTCAAACAATTTCACATAAAGATTGGATTTAACTTTGTTGTTTCCAGGTTTTGCAAACTTTTAACCCCAGTGAAATTAAGTAGTATACACCAGGGACTAAAGTACAATCTTACGCTGGGGCAACAACCATTCAAGGTACTTTCATCTTGTAGTATATACGCTATTTTTGCACCGAAGGAATTAAAACAGAAATTTATATAAAATAAAGATATGTTTTGTATGGTCTATCATCCAGGTATAAAAATCTGATCCGATCTTGGTCACCGAAAGCATTCATTTTCCTTGTTTACACAAAAATTAGTTTTAGATCGAAAAAGATTGAAGAAAGTTACAGCGTTTATCTCGTAATCGGCTAAATGAATAATGGTTGACTTCAATTTGTGAGAATTCGTCATATAAAAAGGTCTATTAGACACGTTTCTTAAATGTACTAATGAATCATTTCGAATGATTGCCATGGGCTCTTACTTGAAAGTTTTGTTGACCATGACATTTCCCGATGCATTACACCAGAGCAGAAACTGCAGAGAAGAGAAATTTGTCAAGAGCATTCCAACGGTTTGGCAAACGATGATATTTTATTTTTCGTAGATTGTCACAGGTGATGAAACGTCGGTGATCCAGCGGTACTCTCCCATTAAACCGAAAGCAATTCACTGGACCCTTAAGGGCTCTCCACCCCCAACAATGGCAAAAACCTAATTTAGAAAGTTGATGCTTATTGAATACATGGGAAAGTGACCACAATTGATCGTTAGGCTTATAGAAACGCAACTGAATGCTTGAAACAGGTCTTTAAAGCAAAAATATCGAATACCTAACTTTACCGCATTCACGGTACAGCCCTGATTTAGCACCATACCACATATTTTTGATCAAAGAAACGCCTCAGAGATAGTAAATATTCCTCAGATGGTGACCTGAAAGCATCATGTTTTGATGCACAAGCAAATTTTTTTTATCGAATGCAACAGTTGGAGAAGCGCTGTATTAAATATGTTAGTGTTAATGGAAGTAACGTAGAGAAATATATTTCATTTATTGCTCTCTATCTTTTCCTTCATGCTAGCATTAAAAATTTAAGACAACTACCCTCGTATGTATCCATTTTGTACTAAAGTTAATAGCAATAGAACAGGCAAATTAAGTAACTGATATTAGTAATAGTCACGTGGTTAATATAAACAAAAAAAGTAGCATTAATGATGTTCCGATATGGTGACGGAAGTCACATTCAAGCTGAGGTAGCTGAATTATTTCAAGCAAATCATCCCGATTTACCACGGCTTTCTCAAGGCACAATTGGCAAAATTGAAAGCCGCTATAGAGAATTGGGTCATATCAGGAATCTGCCAAGACAAAGAAGAGAGGCAATTGACGAAAATACAAAGCTGAACGTCTTGTTGGCTATTCAAGAAAACCCCATCATTTCGGCAAGGCAATTAGCGCGCGATAATGAGGTCAGTCATAGAACTGTATCTGACCATGGTCAGATACAGTTGGAAGGGATTCTGTTTTCGGATGAATGTACTTTCTCTTTGCATGGTGAAGTGAATCATCACAATTGTCGTTATTGGTCAGACCACAACCCCCATTGGATGCGGGAAAGTCGCACGCAACATCCACAAAAATTACGTATGGGCTGGGATTATTGGAGATCGAGTGGTAGGGCCATTTTTTCTGAATGGTAATCTTAGTGGGCAGTTATATCTTTGTATTCTTACGGATGACCTGCTCCCAGGGGTCTATTTCCAAATAACAATCCAAATGACTGGGATGAGAGAATTTGGTTTCAGCAAGATGACGCTTCAACGCACAATGCATTGCCAGTACGGAACTATTTAAATAAATTTTTTCCCAAATAGATGGATTGGTCGAAGAGGTGCACTTTAATGGCCACCGTTTGAAGAGTAAGGTTTATGCTACATTACCGACCGACCTTTAGGATCTGAAGGACAGAATTACTGCAGAAATCAGAAATATTCCACAAGACATGTTTCAAAACGTGAGAAATGGTTTATCACCGATTGGGTCTTTGTCAAGAAACAAGTGTACACCTTAAGAAAAGATTTTTTTCCAGCGAAGTCGTTAAATCGTAGTTTAGTTTAAGAAAGTTCTCAAATGAAACTTCCTTTGCTAACAGAGTGCGTTTATTTGTTTATCATTTTTGATTTTGATTTTTTTGCTTAACAAAATAATGTTTAAAATTTTGAGAAAATAAATACTGCGTTGTATTCCTCTTAATACAAGCTTTTACACGGTGTATCACTTGACCTACATTTGAAAAAAGTTAGGGGTGGAGAAACAGTTATAAAGAATTCCTATCATGATTTTTCTCCCGGACATATATATATATATATATATATATATATATATATATATATATCTTGTAATGGTGGCTTATAATAAATTTATTAAGATGATGTAATTATATTTAATGTTTTGAGGGGATAGGGATCAATGTATTTAGTTGGAAATTAAATTTATTCTGGATGTATGTGTGTATTTATATGAATTACACTTTATAAAAATTATTACAAATGTATAAGAATGAGTCTGAATATAATTTACTTCCAACGCATGCGTTGTAACGTAATTGAGTGAAGTTAACAATGTCAAAATTGTCTAATAATAATTTGGAAATTTACTGTTTACGTCCACAATTAAATTTAGAATATGAAAATAATTTAAAATTTTGTTTCCTTTACAGGTGTTTATACAAGTAATTGTTTGAAATTCTATATCAATACATATATCTAATAAATAATAATTTGCAGGAAATTTACCAAATAAATGTCCACAATAAATAGGGTTATATAAAAAAAAGTGACTCACATATACTGTTCCCAATACAAATTGATGTCTTCGAGTTGTTCCAATTTGATGCAGGCACTTTCCACTCGATTCTAGCTGTTACCATACACCCATATGCTGCTGACCGGTTCTCGGGTTGTTGATGACACCAACTTCCAAAAACTAACAATGTTTTCTTCCAAATCGGCAACACTCCAGTCACTTATTTTATCTTGGTAAAATTTTTATTTAAGTAAATTAAAGCTTAATGATTGGTATCGTTTAAAAAAATGTTTAAATGTTGTCCAAAATTTTGTTATTATTTCACTTTTATTTTTAGATGCCGGATCAAATTTAATTATTTAAAGGAAATTGTACCCAGAAATAAAACACCAATAACCAAATAAATGTGATTTTAATTTGGTAGAACGGAATCAACTCAAGTTTGATAACACGAAAATTCTTAACAAAATCGTAACACAAATTAACTCGTACAATATTTTCCGAAAACTAACAGGTATCGGAGACCGAACTATTTAATTTAATCGCCGGTATAAAAACAATTGCTCTCGAATATTTTCTTCGTTAATTATAACTTTCTTTACGATAATTAAATTAGGTTATGAAAACTTACTTATTACACAAATGCACAACACTGCTTTAACCTTTTTTTTTTTAATTTGAACAAATTCTAGAGAGATTAGCATTTCCAGGGCAATTCCTTTTATACCTTTTTGGTTGTTACTAAAAATTCAATTTTTTTTCAGCCATTCTACCTAAGTAACTAAGGCTCTGATTGGTTGACACATATTAAAATTTGGACTAAAATAGAAATTTGGCCATAACTTTCTTATACATTAACGAATTTAAAAACTAACAACAGAAATGAAAACTACATAAAATTTCGAACAAAAAGACACCTAACAAGCTATGGTTCCTAAAAATAATATGCGAAATCACTTAATCTAAATAGAATTTGCTTATAACTACCTAAACTTACAAGCTACACTTAATCTAATTACATAAACGGAATCCTGGGAAAATTTTACATAACAACACATACTTTTAGAGTTAGAAATCTCGAATTTAAAGAAAGTTTAAGTTTATGTAAAAATATTCTAAATTCACCTCATATTTCACGAAATTTTGCGGTGAAATGCAATGTATCCTTTTAAAAACTGTGAGATACTGAGAAAGAACTCCTATTAATTACTTTAAGAGCATAATTAAAGCCTAATAATATGAAAAAACTATAAATTTATGCAAAAAACCTAGAAATTATAACCTAACCAAACTTAAATCTAAAATTGGAAATAACTTATATTTAAAAATGTTTTCATCACTCAAAATGTTATGTTAGAGGTTTGTAATACTTGTCTTTATTATTTTCACTGTTCATTTCTAATGTATTATGTCATATAGTGTTGCATTAAAAAAGTCCCTTCGTCTAACACACTTACTGGAATTTTCATTATAAAAATGTATATAACTATGAATGTCTTTATGCTAAACTGTTCTATGCATTGTTCTTGCTGTTAAACTTATATCACAATGTTTGTCACAGAGTTGCTTCCAGAAATATGTGAGAAAAATGTCTAAAATGTCCAATTTATAACCCTTTTATGAAATTTTCACATTTCCTGCATTCTAAAACTATTTACACAATATCCCTAGTATAATCCTAGCTATACAATTTATGTTTAAACACCTGTAAAGTGTTCACTTGCCAAAATACCCTCGAAAAATTGACTTTTATTGAAATAAAGGAAATACTAAATTGACTTTACGAAAAAAAGTGTATTTAACATTCTTGACATTTTTGTTGGTAGCACAATGCTTTTTATGATGAAACCAAACTGTATAAATAATATTCAGACTATTTTGTACAAAACAAATCTACTTTAAACACATCGTGAACCAGATTTCTATCAAACAATGTCTCGCACATGTATCGAGCTTGAAATCACCCCTTTTTATAACTAAATTATCATTTAAACTGTCCGATCCTTCTTTTACTTCTTTCTGAACATCTCAATATATATATATATATATATATATATATATATATATATATATATATATAATAAATATCGATATCGTTTATTTTTACTAGGTCAGAAATCAAACTAAGTTAAAAGGTATATTTAAATAATATTTAAAAATGTACATTATTAATCAAGATATTTCAGAAAATTATTATATTCTATTATCTGGACATAATACTTAAAATGACAAATGGTCAGAGTATTAAAATTAATTTACAAAGTGTTATAACATTTTTTAAATAATTCAATGATGAATTAAGATGATGATGCATTAACAATAATATATATGTTGAGGTCATAATTCTGTTCAGTATTAAATGTAAATTAAAATTATCGAATGAAAGATTGACTGATTTCGATAACCCAAAATTTGGCTAAAGAACGTAATAATCAAAATACTTTATTCCTTGAAATGTGTCATATACTTAAGGATGAAAATTCAATTAAATAAAGAACATGTACATTAGTGGCTAGCACTATATATATTATCTATTAAATATACATCAATCATTAATTTTAGTGATGTACTATTTTGAAATTCGCATATTTCTAAAAAATTGTACATCACTATGTCTAATTAAATGCATTTTGAAGTAGCTATTTTATATCAGTTAAAATTGCAGTATACACGATTTAAAAATAACGACTCCATATGTACATTAACTTTACAATTAACTTTTTATAATGTATAATTAGTATATATTTTGATATCTCCAATGTATTTAAAGACTTTTACGTATTTATTATATTCAACAAACTTATTATTGTAAATGTGTCAATTCCTTTAAATTCATCATTAATTTATGTAAAGAAAACATTTGTAAATTTAATTTTATATTTCCTGACCATGGCGTCTTTTAGTATTAGTCCAGAAGAAGAAATAAAATATTTCGAAATATCGACTTAATAATGGAATTTAAAATTTTTTTAAAATTAACAGTCTGATTTCTGACCTGAAAACCAATTAACGATTGCATTATTGTATTTCAAAAAAGTAGGTCAAATTACTTCCCATCACTCTTATTATATATATATATATATATATATATATATATATATATATATATATATATATATATATGCAAAACACACTTGTAGTGTATCTTTTGCAGCCGAAACATTTTAGACAATGTGTAACTTCAATGTATACAAAAATTTCTGAGAAATATCGGTTATTACCACACCTTAAAACAGCTCGAATCCCTTTGTTTTTCTAGCAAAATTAAGTTTAACAAAAACAAAATACGTGAAAGAAATGATCGATTTCTTTATGTATATAAACAATAACAATAGCAATAAGCTGTATTTAGAACATTTAGGGTATTTTATGTTTTGTAACAAAGGAGCTCTTTAACATTTTGTTCTTAATTTATTTGAATAATGGTTTAAACATTTATCTTGGTCAAGATCCTTTAGTTTTAAGTAGCTAAGTAGTGTTGTTGTCTAATGGCAGCAGGGAATGGTTAGAACACGGATATTATAGAATTAAATGCACCACAGGAGCAATTTGTTACTAAAAGGCTTAGTACGGAGGGTACCAAGCTCAATAAGATTTACCGCAGTAAAGGTCCGAACTCGTGCATACATTGTGTTTAAGAATAAACTGTGGAAATACAAATTTGAACGCGTACCTATATTTTTAAAAGAACTCACCTTGACCAAGTCAGGATCGCATGTATAGTAGAAACCGATACAATTAAAGACACTGTGAGATTATAGAAGCAGATATTTGAAAGTAATTCTTTTCTCACAAAACGCATCAAGATCGAAAGCGTAAACGTACAATTTGTCTAAGTTAAACTGTTCTATGACGCGATAATTGTGTTTGTGTCCAGATATAATTTCTAATTTATTTTTTTCCAAATAAGGTATATAATGTATGGATAAGGTATATAATAAAATTTTTAAGATAATTTAATTTTTTTTTGTGATGGGCTGCTAAAAGTAAAAAAAGATTAACAGTGTTTTAGGTACAAAGAAAAACATACCTGTTCTGTGAGAAAAACTAGAAATATCCATTTATAACACCTAATAGGAAGGTAATTTTAAAAATTTGAAAATATAATCAGGAAGTACAAACTCATAATGATGGAAAAGAAAGCTGTGGAAATTTTGATCGAAACACTGTATAAACGCTTTACACCACTAATAAAATACTTATCTTTTTTGGGATTTTTTAATGGTGTACTTTAAATTATACAATCTAAACGTTTCGATAACACTTACAGTTATCTTCGTCAGTAGTAATGTTTGTTAAACATTGTTAAAGATGTAGTAAACAATTTTGTCAAATTTGAAAAATTCAAACATAAACATAAGCCTGCTATTAATATAACAGTTTGAGAAACGTATAAGCCAACTATAAAATTGTAGTAAAGAATAACTAGGTCATTAAAATTAAATATTGTTAAACTGCCTCAAAGATGACAAACCAGAACACTCTCTACGACGAAAGCTAACAATGAAATTTGCCAGCCATTGTTTACAGTTCGTACACAAAATAAAAATGTCATAGCGTACAATATTGATGTGTGGTTTGTGAATGATAATATTGGTATAGAGAATGATAGTAATGGCATAGAAGGGAAATCAAACAAAGCAATATTGCCATTTATTGCAAAATTGCAAATTTGCCATGGAAGTAAATTAATGTTTTATGTATATATTGTTAACGATGTTTTTTTGAAAACGTTTTAATAATATTTTTTTTCTAGATCTATCGTCAGGGCACGCAAAATTTATTTGCTACAAATGCTGTAGAACGTACAAGTACAAGAAAAATATGACGCAACACTTGAAAAGATGTGGAATTGAACCTCAACTGCAATGTAAAATTTGTTTAGCCAAATTTGTGTCTAAATTCACATTACAACGACATTTTAATTTAAAACACTTATCTCGTAAACAATAATTATAATAATATAAACTGTTGATAAATCTGTGTTCTAGGTTGAGCGTTTCATTTATTAATGATCCTGGTATACACTTATATTGATTGCTGGAGAGAGTGATTTACCGTAATAGCTGTTTTGTAGATCCGCAAGACAGCGCTGTTATAATCGAGCAACTTTCTATAATTCGTTTATTACAATTTAAGTACTTTGTGTGGCTGGACTAATCCTGTGTGCGGGTAAGATTATTTTAGATTAGAGATTACATTACTTTGACAGAACAGTTTGGCCCTGATAAACAGTCCGGCAAAATTGACCAGCAAACATTTGGATATGTTAAATCTCACATCTGTTCAATATGAGTTACTAATCTGTGAAATAAACACCTCAAGATTTCATTAAGTTCAGAAAACAAAAATGACCAGGATAAATGGGAAACTATTTGACAAGAAACCTAGATTTTCTGCTCTATAAATTATTATTTGTTTACATACATAACGTAGTTAAATAATATTTGTTATGGCCACATCGTAAAACCCTCCATGTTGAAATATTATCTGCATCTGCTGTTTTTATTTCTTCATTTGGATCAAACCGCCGAGAAACTCTGAGAAACCAAACATGCCGTATTCGCTTGGCAAAGACACTGGATATACTGTGTAATAGTTCGCTTTGTTCGTCCTTCTGTTGAGGGCTATTTTGTTATGGTTCGCACGTTGGGGATTGTTTTGTGACGGGCGTATTACTTTGCTTACATACACCTGATTACGAAGAATGATATTCGAGTTCCTTTTCTTTCCAAAATCATTGAGTAAAAATTTTATATTGTTTTTATGAAAATGTGAAATGATTCAACGTCAACTGAGTGAATTTAATTTATAAAGATACCGTTCATTAACTAAACTTTACTTCTATTGTTATCACGTTTTTGTTAATGTAAATGAACTTTAATAATTACTCAACAAATTCCTTTTATCGGGACGCTCCACCTAGCTTGACAATGTGATAAATGGTTATTGTTATCATTCATCAAAGTTATCCTCAATCCGATGTTATTAATTACTCGTACTTTGCAATTAATTGAACTTGCTTTTTTCAGCACCTACACATGCAGTGTTTTGTATAAGCTTTTAAGATTTGCAACAGTCAATAATAAAAATAAATCAAAAATGATCATATTTAATTAGACCAAATTTTAAATGCAGACTGTTTTGTTTACAATATTAATATAAAGCTCAAACCTATAATGTAAAACAATATTCTTAAAACTAACATGTAAAATCTTTATCGGAATTAAACGTGTTGTTTTGTTTAATTGTGATAGTCAAATGTAAAGATTCGAGAAAATCGAACACAAAAATGTTTTATTTATTCACACAAACAAAACGGGTTCTTACTTGTGATTTTCGTTGAAAAACCGGTGATGTAATGCTTGCGTTCCTTTGAGCGGTGAAGAGGCCTCAACTAGGTTGTGTGACTGCTCCTCCGACGATGTCACCTTCCCGCCAACTTGGAACCGCTTCCTTTGTTCTCCTTATCTCTTTATTATAGAGGACGCTCCTAACTTTTTTTCCACAATGTAATAATTTTTTTCTAAATAACTGCTTGATATATTTACACTGTCCAATTTTTACTTAATTGTTCAGTTGAACTACAAATAGCTTACGCAACAAAATGCAAGCTATTTACAAACCGCGAATGATCCCTTTTTATACATCAATAAATTCGAGTTATTGTTCTTTATACTTTGATTTACCAATTTGGGTCGATTACTGTCTATTATATTTATTGTTCACTATTTAAACACAATTGATTACGGCTATGATACATATAAAACGCCACTTTTAGTACGTATTTTAAATATGGTGCAATCCTTATTATTTCCGTCAACTCGATAACAATTCCACTTTTTGTTATTTTAGCTTTTCCTCGCATTAATACGGAAAATAGCATTTATATTCTCTTTACACAATACTAACTGACTTTTCGTTATAATTACGCAATATTAATTGCAGCATAAATCAAGCTGCAGCAATCGCTTTTCAACCAACTCTGATCGCTTACTAGAGGCGACTGACTAACCAACACACGTCATTATGACAGCGCTTCTACTTGCTCCCTTTTACAAAACTGTCATATCCGCAAATTACCGCGTATATTTAAAAACTTGCCAATTTAATATGTAATTACTCATCGAAACAAGTTCAAGCTTTTTATCTTAATATTAATTATGTTCAAATAAAATACCAATAGCCACTTAATGTCATATAACGGCGCAGAATTCGTATTTCTAATGCCTCCATTACAACTGTGGGTGTTCCATATGTTCCTGTCAATACATTTGGTTAATATTTCATCAGCAGAGTGAGTTACATATTGTAATGAATAAAAAAAAGAAAATGCGGAAATTTTACACGTTACTTATTGCGGTTCCTTTGGTATAAACTAGAGCAGCGGTTTTGAAAATTTGTTTATACACGGAACCTTTCAAGGCACCTTTTTGTGGAACTTTATAAAATGTTTGGTGCTGTCAATTTTATGAATGTGTGTTTACTGCATAAGCATTGTGACCGGGAAGCTTTAACCCAGAACAATCTAGCAAGTATAACCCGTCAGCTAGCGAAGGCAATTATAGCGTGGTCAGAAGTTTTATTATCTACACTAGAATAGGATAAAGTTGGTAAAGGTGAGCATTTTTAATACCGGGTGATTTTAACCGCAAATATCTCCGAACTCAGAAGCGATAGGTAGGTGTGGTTTTTACAGAAGATTTTCTTTTTGCATATAGTTTTTTCAGTATAAATCTCTATTTAGTAAAACATTATATAGGGTGGTGAAAAGAATCTCTTAACATCTCTGAGGTAATTTCCTGAAATACTCGGACATTGTTACATCGCAGTTATTCCAGAGTCTCAGGAATAGGATCATATCTGTCTTTAATAAAACCTCATATAAAAATCCTGGAATCGTCAAATCTGGTGAACGAGCAGGCCACTAAATTGGTCTGACTCTGCCAATCCATCTATCTCTAAATGTTTCTGTTAAAGAATATCTAGCCACAAGTTAATAATGTGGCGGCGCACCATCCTGTTGAAAATAACATGAATTTATGACGCCATCTTGTTCCAGTTGTGGGTATAAGTAATTTTGTAACATGTCTGTTAGACATTGCCAGTAATTCTCTGTTCTTCGAAAAAGAACGGTCCGTATATTTTTCCTTAGGCACACCGCACCGAACGTTCAACTTCGGTGAATCTCTTTCGTATTCCCCAATTACCCTTGGATTTTCAGATCCCTATGTGTGGCAATTATGTTTATTACATCGGCCGTTTATGTGAAACTCAGCCTTATCGGACATTATAAGAATAACATTGGGATCCAGTAAAGTTTCCGAAAAAACAACTCTTTTTTGAAAATCCCTTTTTGGCGTGTCTGAATTTTATGAGGAGTTAGCTTCAATACCTTCATACACCTGTGAATTTGTATTACACGTTGTAGATGTCCTATATATGATCACGGAGATCTATGGCCGGTACAATTTTATGAATTGCTAGGTATTGGAAACAATGTTGTACAGCAAAACTAGACTTTCATTAAAATTATCGTTCTAACGGCCTACCAGCAAACTCGAAATTGATACAAAACAAATTAACCAATCCTAAACGGACAGTAAACTTTGATGGATAACAGTTTCCATAGGACAGAGAAAACAAAATTTTGCATGCGATAGCACCATAGACAACACTAAATCTATAGGACTAGAAACTGACCGCGTTACGTGCTCCAAGTCCTTAAGTACATTTTATCTTGTGACCACCTTTAAGTAAGTTACCAGCTATATAGAATAACATCCCTCTTTTTGTTGTTTCCACTTTTATCTTAACGGAGGAGAAGTCTTTATTACTTTATTTTATAGTTATTGATTTACGGCGTAAATGTTGCCGTTGCCGAATAGGACGACTTTTCAAGTAGCAACAATTTTTTTTTAACTACACAATGTATGTCTGCTTTATACTACACCCCATCTGGTTTCTTATTTAAAACACAAGAAACTAACTCTTTTAATGTTATTTAAATCCGATTTTTTTTCTTTCGTGGCACTAATGCTCACTAGGAAAACTTCAATATCTGTTAATAGTGTATGTCCTTAAACACTATTTTAAAACCGCATTTAAGAAAATTAGGGAAAACTTTCTCCACTAAAAATCCCTACGTTTTATGTGGTACATACATACCCACAAAACGGGATGGATTATTTTATTCCGAGGCGCGAAGCTTTTACAATTTAGCTACAGAAGGTATCTCTCCTCATCTCAATATTAACAGTGTTAGTCTTAATGAGCTACATCCAATCGCGACATAAAAGTTCGATAAAATACACGTCAAACTCGAAGCAAGGCGTATAAAACGAACCTGTACAAACTTGCTCAGCAGCATCTTTTCAGCGCTAAGTGACTAATTATTTAAAAATCTTGAGATTACTTTAAATAGTTATTTGTATGCCAAGGACGCAAAATGTCACTTTGACGGCGGAAGAGAAAATCTTGAGGACGCCAAAGAAATTTTACCTCCGTGTCTTATGTACACACAATTTAGTGTGCTTTAAGAAACGATGAACCACCTTAATTTATACTATTGGACATAGAAATTTTGCTGCAATTGCGAAGATAAGAAGCCATTTTATTTTCTTTTTTCCTGTTAAGGGTAAGTAGATCTTTACAGGGAGATCCAATTCTGCATTGTTCAATCCACTAATTGGAATTTCATTTTACACTTTGAAAAAAAGGAAACATTTCTGTTTAGTGTGATGCCATAGAAGTTTCTTCTACGAATTGATCTCATATTTATACACTAAATCATTACTAAAAATAACATTCAATGGTAGTTTTGTAATAGATATAATTTTCTCGCATGTGGGCAAGTTAGTTAGTAAGTCAAAATTTAGCATTTCAAGAGAAACACGATTGAACGTTTGGTTGAAATTAAATACATTGCTTCTATCTGTCTAAAATATTTCCAACAACGCGAGTTTGTAGCTTATACAAAAAATACCATCACCTTTGATATTTTAAATAGAACACCCTGTACATTGTTGCATCTTCTGATTCGCCGTTGTTTTTCTATTATTTTTTATAATACTTTACTTAGTTTGTTATTGTATTTTCATCGTTGTGTGGTGTTTAACTGTATTTGTTAGTTGATGCACAGAAAATAGTTTGTTTTCAGTTTCCACCCATAACTATTAATGAAATTATTTTGTAATCGCAGGACCTTGGTAAACTACACACAAACGCTCAGGTTTTCGTGAATCCAAATACCACAGTAATAAACATTTAAATGGAACTATGTTTTAATATACAGGGTGTTCTATTTAAAATATCAAAGGTAGAAGCGGCAACGTTGCATTGTTCAAAATATTTTAGATGCATAGAGCAGATCCAATTACCTAGGAGAATGAGAACGATCCTATGTCTTCGTAAACGTCAGACCTACAATCGACCCTGAATTGCTCTGTAAAGTATCTGGTCAAATTTATATTGTCTTTGAGGATACTTGGATCAGGCTCAGTTTTTTAGTATAATTTCAATGTGTCCCCAAAAGCCAACATGTATTTATGAAATATTTATTTGTAAGCAAAAATACAAAGTAATATTAGCATCACGCTTATCACTTAATGAGGAATGTGATAATTAGCACAACAATTGATGTAATTAATTATTAATATGATTACAAATACTACAGAGCACAACAATATGTACTAGAAATTATATAAAGAACCGTTGCCATCGGAACTTTCTTTTGAAGCACCATTCTTCAAAACTTGAACAATATCATTCTGATTAATTTAAGACATGTCATCAGTGATAAATCTAAACCGTTTTTTATTTTTATTAATAGATTTCATTCTCACAATGGCGACGATCAGAAAACACTTCAATAATTTTTCAAACGTATTTAAACGTTTTTTTGGCTTTCTTTCGTAAAAATGAGATTGTCCCACTTCTATTTGAAATTCTCTTTTCTACTGCCGTTTAAGGAAGGAGGAGGTTCAAAGTTTACAAAAGCACTAGCTGATCCTAACGTAAGTGACTTCGAAATTCTAGAGTTGACGGCATTGCATTCAGGAGCAATTCAGGAACTTTCTTTCTTTGTGGTTTTAATGGGCTTAATGGATTTTCTTCCTGCTGAATCTCTTCAGAACTTCTGTGAAGTGGGAAGATTCCGGTTGACTGAAAAGCGCTTATTAGGTTTCGGTTTATTGGTCTCGTTTCAGCTTGTCTTTTATCTCTTTTGGTATCCATTTTGTATAAACATTTTCTTAACAGCGTGGGAAAAATGCCTTTAGAGCTTTTAAGCTTTCCAAGTTGTTAGGACCGGAAGAAGCACATACCGATGTGATGACAGGTTTCTCGATTTCGGCACCAAGCATATGTACCTTATATTATTTTCGAAGCATTTATCTAAAATGAGATTATCCATATATGTTGACAAGTTGTCGCCAATTAGTACATTTCATCCGATTAGACGTTTTGCATGTGGCTAGAAAGAGTTCGTGAACCAGTCACGAATGGGAACCATGTCTTAGTAAACACTCTTCTAACTTAGATTGAAAATTTTCGGTTATTCGACGGAGCAGGACAGGTTGAATTCGCTCAATTTCTTATTTGATGTTCGATGCTAATTCCGGCAAGGTTTGTGGTCTATTACTATATACCCCGCTCTTCAGAGATCGTATGCCGAAAGATCAAGAGATTTTGCGACCAATTTTTTTTTGCCAAAAGTTAATGTTTCCATGACTTGGTTATTGTTTGACAGTTACTGACATTTAACAGCAACATGGACAAGTGGTTAGACGTTCAGCGTGCGTTTTGCGTAAAACCGTTTTATAAAAATGGTGAGTGTGTGACTTCGGAACAACGACTGTTTAGTAATAATTTCAATGTTCCACGACATGGAAGTGTGCCGGCCGCTTATTCAATTATACGCTAACAAAGTTTGAACAAATTGGCTCCACATTAACTTGAAGCATAAAGGGGCAATGAGGTCTGTACGAACGGAGGAAAACATTGATAGAGTGCGAATGGCATTAACACATAGTCCACTGCGTTCTGCAGTGAAATATGCTTCTGTACTAAACATGAGCAACACATCGTTACGACGAATTCTACATAAAGACTTATCTTTCCACCCTTACAAAATTCAATTCGTCCAAGAATTGAAAGATGGTGATATGCTTGCTCGCAGGATATTCAGCGACGTGTATATGATTCACTACAGTGTGGTGTGCAATTCATCATCTGGTATTATTGGGCCATATTTTTTCCAAGACGGTAGAGGACACGCCACAACTGTTACGTCAAACCGCTACACACACATTATCACATTTGTGACGGGTTTACCTAGGTTTCCGTACATCAATTATTTTCAGCAGGACGGGGCTACAAGTCATACTGCTCGCGTGTCTATGACTGCATTAAGGGAACTTTTCTCGGGCCGACGCATTTCCAAATATGGTGTTATTTCGTGATCCGCAAGATCCCCTGATGTTTCAGCATGTGATTTTTTCCTTTGGGGATTTCTGAAGAGCAGTGTATACAGTAATAACCACAAACCTTACCAGGACTAACAATAAACATTACGCAAGAAATTGAGCGAATTCAACCTGTCCTGTTCCGCCGAGTAATGGAAAATTTTCGATCTGGATTAGAAGAGTGTTTGCACAAAAACGGCTCTCACTGTAGCGGAATTATTTTCAGGGCATAAAATGGCATTTTCTGAAAAAAATGGGTATTTCAAAGTTTCCCGCTTCACTGGCGGACTCTATCTCGAAGCAGCACTACGGCATGGTTTATTAAGATATAAGATATAATAAAGATATCCCTGTGGTTTACACTTCCTCCAAGTATCGTAAATATGTACATTGTTATATACTATGTATGGTGGTAATAAAGTGCCACCCCCGAACCGCGCATCAAAATGGTTCTGGCGCCCTTCGAATGGTTCATTACCTTTTCAGGATACGGATGCCCCTTCTGTAAATTCGTTTCATCATCCCTGGATCGTCACTCATGTATCATCGTAGTTGAAAATATTTGTATTTGGTATACCAGCCAGAGTTTCATCCAAATTATCAAAGAAGTCATTTATACTTTCTCTGAAAACGGATGCTATTGATTTCTTTATATTCATTGCCTCTGTCCGTGGGAATTTCAAGCATACTGTATGCCCAATCAGGTCCTGGAAGATTGTTTTGTAGCGTAAATATGCTTTTGGCCTCACGGTCTATAATATCCTTCAATCTAGAGTCAGAGGAAACCCCCAATCGGATGCACATTTATTGCCACTTCCTCAACACATGTGAATATACTTGGACGACCGTGTGTTCTTCCACGTAGTCCATTTTATACTGTATACAGTTCTGTACTATAATCCCGGTAGAATCGAGATCCTAGAATTATGACTCTAAAGTTATGCAATACAAGAAAATCAGAACAATTTTGCGATATCGAAATTGATGCATTAGTTGAGTTGATCGGCCTAATTCCACAGTTTTTGCTTTGATAGCGCGATGTTTAGGAAGCGGACGCACTGCTATTATCTCTGTATATTTAGGTTCCTTTTGGTTACCCTTTCCCTGTTTAAGATAGGATTTAAATCGGGGTAGCGATTTTCTTTAAGTGTTTTAGCGATATTTTCTTTTTCTTTGTTCAGGTCCGCTTATTTTGAGCACATTGTTTTAGCACTATCGTAAAAGCATCTTGCCACGTCTAACTTCACACTTTTGTGGTGATTGTAGTTATAGTGTAGGTACCTTCCGTGTGGGTAGGTTTCCTGTACGCATTTGGAATGGTAGTTTTTGTTCCGACGTTTTGCCAAACCACGAAGGCATCGTCCACGTATCTAATCCACATCCTTGGTTTTTCCCTGAGTTCGGATATCGCTAGGTTGTTGATTTTTGCACTTTCTCTTTTTGCTTTGGTTTTATTGCTTTCACTTTTGTTATATTCATTTTCCTGAATGAAAATCCTTTTAAAACTGCTTTCCATGTTTCCGGTAAACCTTGTGTCATCCCTTGTGTTTAAGTTATGCGACCGTTTTTCAATTTCTATGGCTTCCCTTATTCTCCGTTGAGTTTTGTATTCTGTGAAGGCCATCATTTTAGTCGTATCGTTGACTGAAAACTTATAGAGACTCGCGAAAGGGCAAGGCGTTTTGTGCATAAAATTTGCTCTGGCGGATAGGAGCGCTGAGGTCGCAAGTCGCTGCATTTGCTCCAGGAATTCTCAGTCACGTCTAGAACGTTACATGTGAAGCTTCGCTTATAACGTTGTATGCGTATATGCATTGGTACATCGCCCGCTAATTCGTTTAGAGAGGAGCAAGTAAAAATGAGTGCAGCAATAACGCGCCTTAAAACAAATCATTGTTGCTATTTATATTGCAAAGAAAATGCGAAAAGGACAAGCATTTAAGTTTTTCAAATTTCCGACAAAAATGAAGACATTTTAAGTGAGTGGAAGCAAATTGTGGAAATATAAATGTGTACCTAACGGATAATTCAGAGTTAGGTAATAAAGTCCTGTGAAAGCATTTTATTTTCGATAATATAATCATTCAACAAAAGCGGAAAATTTTAGGAAAGAATGCCGTGCCTATAAAATTTTATCAAGGTAAGTTTATTACTAAGTTTGCTTATTCATTTATTTATTTTCAAAGTTAAATGTTATCTATTGAGGTTTGAACTTAAAATTGAAATAAAACTTACATGGTAATTTTGTATAAATGCCCGTGATTTACATTATGCCATTTTATACTTAAATATTACCTAAGTTTGAACTATTCAATAGACCCTACGGTTGGCCGAAAGAAGCGCATATTACGGAAATATATTTTTTTGACAATTTATATCGAGGGCGAAGCATTATTGATGCGACAATTCGCCGCGCTATTGCTGATGTAGACCTCAAGATAAAGGCAAACAGACGCATTTCACAGTAATAATTATATCCCCATTCTCCGGTCCGCCATGAGACACCTCTCCTGGCGGTACTATATTAGGTTTTTTGTCATATATGCTATATTTTACCTTTTCTCTGTAAAATAATTGTAAAGTTATGAGTAACAACATAAATTTCTTTACTATTTTCTAAATTTTAGCACAGTCAAGCCAACAATAAAGACATTCGCAAAAGACTTTTTTCTGACATGGATGGTAAGCTTATTAATTATCATAATAAACCGTAAATGTATAAATGCATTTTTTAGAAAACAATCCCGACATTACAAATGATTCACTATGTTCCAAAGAGAAAGATCTTTCAGATGGACACAATATCTGGTTTGTTTAAATTTTTCTGTTATTTTAATATTAAAGTTAATATTATTTTTTTAATATTCAGAGGTAACGTAACAAAGGGGAAGTCTCCAATTTACTATTAGGCCATGTATATAAAACATTAACGCTGTATTAGCAGGCATACCTTTTCGTCCAAGATGGCCAAGATCTTCAAATCCTTCTGCAACATCTTCTTTTGTATTAAAATGTACCTCTTTCTTGAGAGAAATTTCATCTATTAAAAAAATTAAAAAAGTAATATTAACTTTAATATTAAAATAACAGAAAAATTTAAACAAACCAGATATTGTGTCCATCTGACGAGATCTTTTCTCTTTGGAACATAGTGAATCATTTGTAATGTCGGGATAGTTTTCTAAAAAATGCATTTATACATTTACGGTTTATTATGATAATTAATAAGCTTACCATTCATGTCAGAAAAAAGTCTTTTGCGAATGTCTTTATTGTTGGCTTGACTGTCTGCTAAAATTTAGAAAATAGTAAAGAAATTTATGTTGTTACTCATAAATTTACAATTATTTTTACAGAGAAAAGGTAAAATATAGCATATATGACAAAAACCTAATATAGTACCGCCAGGAGAGGTGTCTCATGGCGGACCGGAGAATGGGATATAATTATTACTGTGAAATGCGTCTGTTTGCCTTTATCTTGAGGTCTACATCAGCAATAGCGCGCGAATTGTCGCTAATATTCGCCCCAATAAATTGTCAAAAATATATTTCCTAATTGCGCTTCTTTCGGTCCAACCGTAGGGTCTATTGAATGTTCAAACTTAGGTATATTTAAGTATAAATGGCATATATACTGTAAATCTCGGCATTTATACAAAATTACCATGTAGTTTTATTTCAATTTTAAGTTCAAACCTCAATAGATAACATTTAACTCTGAAAATAAATAAATGAATAAGCAAACTAGTAATAAACTTATCTTGATAAAATTTTATAGGCACGGCATTCTTTCGTAAAATTTTCCGCTTTTGTTGAATGATTATATTATCGGGAATAAAATGCTTTTCACACAGGATTTTATTACCTAACTCTGAATTATCCGTTAGGTACACATTTGTATTTCCACAATTTTGCTTCCACTCACTTAAAATGTCTTCATTTTTTGTCGGAAACTTGAAAAAACTTAAATGCTTGTCCTTTTTCGCATTTTCTTTGCAATATAAATAGCAACAATGATTTCTTTTAAGGCGCGTTATTGCTGCACTCATTTTTACTTGCTTCTCTCTAAACGAATTAGCGGGCGATTTACCAATTCCTGGAGCTAGCTCTACAACTCGAAGTTTATTAAAAATAACAGATAAACATATACGTCCCAATTGTTTCCAGAAAATTTTTTTAGAAGTTTAAAAGTTTTTGAAAATGGAAGATTACGAAGAAACATATATTTTATTCAAGGATTTCAACTTTCTATAAAATCAATTTTAATGTTGTGGGTCGATTTAAAAACCAATTACGACATTAAATACTTATTAACTTCATTCTTGAATCAAGATCCGCTTGAAAACCTTTTTTCTGTAATGCGGACAAGAGGCGGTTATAAACCAATGCCCACTGTGCGTCAATTTCGAATTGCCCTTCAACATTACGCTAATATTCGGCTGCAAATTGCTGTGGATAATGGCAATTGTGACACAGACTTTGGCCGATTTTTAGACGTTTTAAGCAATGAGGAAAATGCACATGACATTTACACCGCACAAAAAACTGCTTTGAATGTTGATAAAAATATGAACGACACAATAGTACAAGAAAATGAAGAATTTCAAGAAGATGATATACTTGAAGAAGTAATAGAAGAAGAAATAAAACCTGTAACTTTAGAAAGCACGACACAGGCTTATGTGGCATAAAATTTAAAAAAAATTTGATTGCGAAATTTGCAAAAAACATTTATTGACAGAATGTGATTTAGTAGATTCTAATTATATATTTATAATAAATAAGGACTTTTCAAAATCAGGATCAGCAAAGTTTTAAAGAAACCTTGTGTTTCATATTATAAATTTTTGCCTTATTATTAGAAAATTTTTTATTAATTTTGAAAAGTATAAATTCAAAAAGAATTATCAAAAATATAACGGAAAGATTAAAACCGTATTTAAGTAAAATTAATGTTTACAATTGCCATAAACAAATATTCTTTAACATTTTTATGAAAATGATGATGTACCGAAGTTTCAAGTGGGAAACGGAAAAAATTCGAAAATGTAAACGTGATAAACAACAAAAACAAAATAGAAAATTAAGAATTCTCGAAAATTAATAATTATATTTAAAATTCATATCTTAAAAACATCGTTGTTTTATTAACATGTCTTTTTTTAATATCATTATCTATTATACTTGAATAATGAAAATAATAATACATTCAATATAGTGAATATAGATTTAGACATGCAAGAGAAGAACGAGGAGGAAAATAGTGAGCTGTCTGAAAATGAGCATTTTGTATTAAGGGAAGTGTCTGCGAAAGATCACAATTTAAGTATACAAAATACCAAGTGTATTGTGTTGGAGAATAAAGAAAATATTGATGCCATCTACAAAGAAAAGCACGCTTGAAATTTGCTCTAATGTTTTATGTTGCGGGATATTTAGCTTATAAACTTTTAAAACAGTATAAATGTCAATTTTGTGAAATACTTATGTTGAAATCACACGCAGACATTATTAACGAAAGCGAAATATTTTTACTTCATAAGGATTATGGTTGTGAAAAATCCATAAAATTCTTGAAAAGGCCCACGCAAAGATTTACGGATCTTGTTAAAGATATTTATATATTATTTAATGTCGCTTTTGATAAGCAAAAACACTTATCTGGTCTAAAAGAACATCTAAAAGCTTATTGCCAAGAAGGCTTGAGCCAGAAGCAACGATTGGACATAATGGAATAAAAATGATTATTCATCATAATATTCGTTTGGAAACTGCTAATTATAAATCTTCACAACACACGAGAAGGAAAGTTGCAATTTAGCAGAGCCGATAAGCTAATAAGCAGTGTATAAGAACATTATTAGATTTCTGGGGGGAGGGAGGGGCGATATTTTAATATTCTTTATGCAGTTTTCCTTTAGAACATGAGTTCTAAATACATAAAGTCAAAATTTACATCGATTGGGGCTTGTATCTCGATAGCTCAGTTCAAGGGCGTAGCCAGGATTTATAACAGGGGGGCAAACCATGGTCCATGGTCGTTCAAAATGTAAAATTTTAGGATAAAAGAAAAGGCAAATGAAAACAAAACTTTGAGATTTTAATTATACTTAAATTAAGCTAATAACATTTTTCTTGGGTTTAAACTAAATTTATCCAAAACTTTCTTCACTATGCAGTCCTGATTTTCCTTCAAAAATTTTCGATGCACACTCATCAAACACAACCTAGTGAGTCTGTCATCACCCATTGTACTCCTGAGCCAGGTTTTTACCCTTCGTAGGGTACTGAACGGTCTTTCCACGGTAGCAGTAGTGGATGGGAAAACACTTAATATTAGCAGTGCGTGCCTTGTTGCAGGGAAAAAAACATTAGCTTCCTCCAAAAGTGCAGCCACTTCAATGTCCTTTAATTTGTCTTCTGCTAAATTCTTTTCTTCCACATATTGTACCACAAATCTAATTCTGCAGAGACTTCACCCAACTTATAAAATTCCATGAAAGATTCTGCATTATTTTGAAATCTTTGAAGCCATTTTGAGCATGCTTGAAGGATGAAGATAAGTTAAAGCAAAAGCAGGTGTATTTTCGTTGGAGAATCTAGCATCCAAAGACGAAGTTAAAGAATCAAGATAGGGGATGATTATTGACCGCTTCCAGTATTCAACTGCACACTCAGATCGTGGATTACTTCTGTGTACTTGCTTTTGAGTGACTCGTGATACTGACAGCTCAACCCCTACTTTCTCTGCGATATCAAGTGATGTTTTAAATAATTCACAAGAAACATTTTCGACATCTTGTCGATCTTCTTTGATTACATCTAGAATATCATCAATATGTTTCTTTACCATAATCAAATCCATACTTTTACCTTGTAAAACGTTTATAACGGGTTCCAAAATTGCAGAGTATCTTGCAATTATGTTTAAGCCTAAGATGAATATTGGTTTAGTAACTGCACAGTGCAATTGGTAGGCAGATTTTCTTGTTGCATAGTTTCCTTCGACAGATAGATGTTCTAGTGCTTTAACAATGTCAGCGAAGCTTTCTGAAAATTTTTTTATGCTCTTATATTTTTCCGACCATCTGGTCTCACAGAGCCTTGAAAGATTTGGAACCGATTTCCTACGGGCTGGCGATTCACGAAAGAAGGTTATTGTGTCTTTAACCGTTGCAATTGTGTTTCTTATTTCTGGTAGCTTGCTAGTATCATTGACCACAAGATTTAGTCTGTGGCTGGAGCAATGGAAAAATAAAGATTTAGCGTACTTTTTTTTAAGAATGGCCTGTACACCACCTTCTTTGCCGGCCATCGTGGAACAAATCCGAATCCCACACAATTATCGGCGGAAAAATTATTATCTTCTAAAAAACTTTGAATTGCGCTAGCGATTGTAGAAGCATCTTGACATTTTAACTCAATGTAGCCTACAAATTCCTCCCTGATTATTTTTTGGCTTTCATCATAGAACCTTAATCCAATAGAAAGCTGCTCTTTTCCAGCGATATCTGCTGTTTCATCAGCCATTACAGCATAAGCTTTTCCCCGTTTACAGTCTACGATTATTTTTTCTTTGATAACTTCACCGCATAATTGTATGATCTCATTTTGAATTGTTGGTGAGGTACAGACTGCGTTTTTTTGACGTTTATCCAAGTGGCTCTTTAGCTTCTCATCACCAGAGTCAATCCTCAAATTTAAAAGGTCAAAGAAAACTCCCTCATTTCCTTGTTTTCCTCTTAGTGGCAAATCATGAATTCCACAAAATATTATGCATGAAATAATTGTTTTTGCAGCAGCTGTTGAAGATTTGTGGTAATGGCTGCCAACGTGCTTTCTACAATCTTCATGTATATCCTTAAACTTCATGTAAAGCCTTACCATAAATGAACCCAAAACTCCTTTAACTGTAGCAATTTTTGGCGGAAATAAAACACAATACAAACATAGAGCACCTTTCAAACGACTTGAGTGCACCAGCCATGGAGCATATTGATCTAACCAGCGATGGTTAAATTTTCTTTTCAAGTGAATGGCATCAGAAGCAAAATCGTAATTGGATGATGGAACCCAAGGGTTTGTCAACAATTCCTTCTTTTTTTCAGAAGGCAAGTTATTGGCACAACTAACATAACGACCAATGTCATTTTCATGGTAGCCATCGCGTTCTTCAGTTTGTTTAGAGGTCCCAGTTCCAGAGACAGCTTCATGTAGATTTGAAGAACTACTTGAGCCTCCTTCAAAATAGATTCCGATTTTGATGTTCCGACCATTTTATTTTCATCTTCATCACAATCATTGCTTCCACTTCCACTACTGTCATCATGAACTTTTTCCGTTTTAGAGATTTTGACCTAAAATAATAACCTAATATCATTCTTGTTCTTAGTCCCTAGTATACAAATTAGTATAAAACAAAACTACCATGTAATGATAGCTTATAATGTGGATATCCGATGTTAATATTTTTTCTCTAGATTAAAAACACAAAATGAAATTAATAGCACGTATAAAGTGCTGTTTGATCTCTAATATGTGAAAATTTCAAGTTTTTATATTTAGTCCCATTTGAGATATCAGCTGTTAAAATCATCGGTGCATTATTGTAATTTTTGTTATAATTAGAAGGCAAAAAAGTCGGCATCATAATAATGAAAAATATATAAAGTTATATTAATAATGCACAGAATCTTTTGCCAAAGCTAATAAAAATTGTTTCACAAAGATACAAGCAAAGAGTAAAGAGCAATTGGCAATTTTGTAAAGGGCTGCAATTGAATTTTTTTCCAAACGTTGCGATACAAATAATTTTGAACAAAAATTAACATCGGATATCACATATCTACATTATAAGCTATCATTACATGGTAGTTTTGTTTTATTTGGTGCTGGTCGAGCAACCAATTTTCAAATTTTTGGACCATTTCTAATGGAATGACTAAAGTTTTAATTAAAATTTAATTTTCTACTGAAATTATTTAACTTACCTTTTGTAACCAATTTCTTATATCCATATTGTCTTTTCTGTGATTTCTATCTCTTTATTCTGTGGTAAAACTATTGTTACGGATTTTCCTCTTGTTTCTCAGGCAATAATTTAACACTGATAACTATTCACACCAACTTTATTTAAAACCAATAAAGTTAACAAAACAACACAAATATTCACTTTCTCAACACTTTTTAACTATTACACTTTTAAATCTCGCGCCTCGCTTTCTATTCGCCGTATGCAACTTCGTATCCTGCACTATGTACTGTACTGTACTGTCTGTCTTCGCGCCGGATAGGCAATTTTATATACCCTTTTTGAGCCTAGAAATTGCCAGAACATTCGCATCGCCGGTTCCCGTATATTCCTCACTTGTATCTCGAGTTTTCTCGAAGAAAACCAGTGGCGTTTCGTTACACTATTAAATAGGACACTGTCGCTAGACAAGAGCACAAGACAAAAAAAAGTGACAATTTTTGTACCATTTTTCTCAAAAATGTCCGACTGTTAAGTGGTTGAATCGAACACTAAAAATTGAAGTATCCTGAGAGTAAATAGAACACTCGTTTTTATCCAATTCTGGTGTGGGACAATTCTGGTGTGCACCAATTCATTAAATGCATAGATGGAAAACGATATTAATATATATTTAGCACTGTCAGTTTTTCAAACAGCTTTGTTTTTTGCTGATGAAATATATTTTAGTGACAAAGGAAACGCGAATAATTTTATTTATTAGAGCTTATTAATTAACTTTAAAATGTTCATAAAAGCAACCAAACAACCACAACAACAAACAAAATATATAAAACAGATAACAAAAAAAATATGCAGAACAGAAAAATGTGTATATTTTAGATTTAATTTTTTGTTTATTAAAATTTAAAAATTATTTAATTTATTTTTGCTCTTCCAGGGGGGGGGGGCGTTGCCCCTCCCTGCCCTTCGCTGGCTACGCCCATGGCTCAGTTGGTTAGAGAGCCACCCTAGTAAAGTGAATGTCGTAGGTTCAAATTCTACTCGAGTTAAACTTTTTATTTATGTATGTAATAAAATTAATAATGACTTTTAATGTGATCTTTATTCTGAAATACCCCGTAAATTAAAGTAAATTTTTTTATGAAGTTTTATTAAAGCATTATTTTTAAATTTTAAATACTTTGATTATATGCAATTACAAGGTTTAATTGACGTGAAAACCAATAAACAAGTATATAATTGATATAAGGAAACATAAATATTTATATACTTAAAATCGTTGATAAAATTAATGTGACCTTTATTATGAATTACCCTGTATACGTAAATTAAAGTAAATTGTTTAATGAAATGTTTATGAAAGCACTTTTTTTTTGTTTTAAATACTGTAATTTCTATATGAAATTACAACGTTCTATTGACGTGAAAACCAACAAAGAAGTATATAATTAATAAGAGGGAATGAATGCCCTGTATACGAAAATTAAAGCAAATTTTTGAATGACGTGAAACTTGTTTATCAAAGCATTTTTTTTTAACACTTTAATTTCTATTTTTCCATATGCAATTACAAAGTTTTATTGAGGTGAAAACCAATAAACAAATATATAATTAATAACAGGGAACATATAAATATTTATATACTTAAAATCGTTCATAAAATTAATGTGATCTTTATTCTGAATTACCCTGTATACGTAAATTAAAGTAAATTTTGTTATGAAATGCTGATCAAAGCATTTTTTTATTTTAAATACTTTAATTTCAATTTTTGTATATGCAATTACAAAGTTTTATTGACGTTAAAACCAATAAACAAGTATATAATTAACAGGGAACATGTAAATTATTTATATACTTAAAATCGTTCATAAAATTAATCCTCGAATCATTTCTAATATAAAAGAGGTAACGTCATCGGTTGGTTCCCATGTTTGTATAAATGTTATTCATTCAGCGATAAAATTTCATATCACATGCAAACTCTGTTTACGGACGATGGTGTCACCACTACACAGTAGTTTAGTTTCTTGATAGTGGGGTGCAAAGGAACGCGAGAAGTGAGATAGCCATATAGCACAAAACTTTATACTACATTGCATCTCTTTATGATTTTATACTCAATGGTCGTATTCAAATCGACGTTGTGTGATGTTTGTTGTACATACTGTGCTAAGGATGAAGTGGTGTGTTATATGTTCAAGGCATTATACATTTCAACTGACGCTGGTGTGTATTGTGTGTATCATTATTTACTTTGATTTACTCATGATAGCAGACTGAATTTATAAATGTTATTTTTAATCGCATACTTGACCACAGTGAAAATCTATTAAGACGGAGGACTTTTGAAATTTCAAAATTTAAACATAATACGATTTAAGCCAAAGTTAGTTTTGTTTACCGAATGTTGCTTGCTTTAAAAGTGATCCACTGACAAATTCCAGATTTGAAATAATACGGTTATTTTTTTTAATATTAAGCAGTTGTTTAGCGTAACAAATTAAGAGTTTTTTTTAATAAGCATTATTAATTTGTGTTTGTTTTTTTTAAGTTAGCTATAATAAAGTTCTATTACATAACTACTTTGTTCGCATGTGTTTAACTTTTCAACAATTAGCGAGATATTTAGTGTTTGTTTTTGAGTGTTTTTTTCGGTTTCTTAAATTGCGTTGAGTTTGCAGTAACGTAAGAATATATGCAAGAATTCCGTTGATCCAACAGATGATTTGATCACACGAATTATTACTTTGAAGACGCCTGGCTGTTTTGTAGATTTTACAGGTAGAGATCTCGGACCTTAACTAGCGTGCACCTGACGTTAAAGGCGGCGTAAGGTAAGTTAGTATTTGTCTGTTTAACTGACTGCACTTTGCGTGCGCGCAGATGTGCTCTCCCGATTGTGTTATAACAACAGTCGGGCGTCCATTATTAAGACGATTTGTTTATTTTTTAAAGTGTGACAACCCCAATTTGCAACTTCGGTAGTACTATGAGTTATCCTAAATATTAAAATTTTGTGTCTCGCGACCCACACACACACACATACACACACACACACACATATATATATATATATATATATATATATATATATATATATATATATATATATATATATATATATATGCCTAACGTACAACGTGACAATATGTCAATATGTTTATTCGTCATTTTGCAATAGATCTCTACGTACAGCAATAAGCAGAATTCACAAATTTTTATTTTTCAGCTTGCTGATGATACTGGAGAACCTTATACTGTTATTATATGATAAACTTTAGTGTTAAGCAAAGTTTAGTGCTGACACTTTTTTCATAGCTGCTTTACAAATTAAGTTTGGCTTGTTACATAACCACATACAAAAACGTAATTAAAATGTGATAAAACAACAATAATTGCACTTTTGGCTAAGTATAGCTAGTATTACAGTATACAGCTCGTATTGTAGCAGAATGGTTTGAAGACCATCTGGAAATAGAAGTTCTGACATGGGCCGCAAACTCGCCGGATTTAAACCCCATAGAACACCTTTGGGCAAAAATGGTTAGCCAATGGGAAGAACGCATGCAAGAAGCTGTTGTTCTGCGAAATCAAGCAGATTTATTCAACCACACAAAAGCTGTCTGGGAATTAATACGAGAAACCAATTTTTGTTCAAAGCTTGTAGCTTCTATACGCAACAGAATGCTGGAAGTCATAGAAAGGAAAGGCTTTTATACCCACTATTGACGTGTTGTGATATTTTTGTTAAATTCTTTAATTTTGTTATGGCTTTGAAAATATTTATTACTTTTCTAAAAATACGGTATTTTATTACTTTATTTAGTTTTACTGTTTAGCTAAATATTCTAGCTTCTTGGATATCGCTAAATTATTACTCCTTTGAGGTCGTGGATTATGTTCTATCTATTATTATTATCTATAACCCTGGTGACAAACAAGAATGAAATCATCACGTAACATGAAAATGGTAATAAACTACTACACCATTAATTAACAGCGACTGTGTATAGACCGTTCTAAAAACGTAAGTTAGCTCCTGTAATATTGGTTGCATAACCCTGTTGATTTTCAATGATTCAGTGTTTACATGTGTAAATGTAGGTTGGAAGGTAAAAATCGCAATTCAATCATAAAGTGTGATACATGCTTGAATGCAGAATAAAAAGCTCTTCTAGTATTGTATAAAATAAAATCAGGACCGTATTTAAAAACAACGTTGATAATGGTCACTCAAAAACGAAATGTCGGATTCCAATTTGCTGCATGCTATGTAAATAAACGTTAAAAAGTACCTGTAGAATGTTTTCTTACTTTTTATTTAACATCAACCACAAAGTAACAATTTGTCAAAAACGAAATCGGGAAAATTCGCTTTTTGTCACATAACTTCGGAACGGTTCGGAATTTCATCAGTTTAAAAATGTCATTTTACTAAACTCCAAAATGCCTAACTTTTCTCCCATTTAACCGAAACTACAATATCTTACCGTTTCCGAAATCCCCATAACAGCCCTCTTTATCTTGGGCACAGTGTATACATATTTGCTACTTAACAAGATAGCTATTTTGTTACTGCAATAAATAAAAAAATATCTACCATCGATGCATTACAAATATATTTGTGAAGATGGTCATACAACACTGTATTTTTTAAAATAAATTCAGGAATTTGTCTACGAAAGCCTTGCAAGCGCTTGTAAATCAGCGACGTGATATCCCTTATATTATGCTTCCTTCGGATTCCTGTGAATCTTCATGTGATTGTAAAATCAACCGTAAAGGTATTTATTATTTTATTGTTATGTCACGCAATTTTCACAAAAGACCTTAATAAGTTTACAAGCTCGAAATGTGATTGAATTGAAAAACCTTCTAATTCGAACCTTATTCCGTTACAATTTTGGGTGATAAATACTATAAAATGGGGGGGGGGGTGTGCCTGTTTTTCAGGATTGTCCTAAATAATCCTTAATAGTCTAAGAACTGGATTTATCTGCTACTTAAAAACGTTTCTCCATAGCATTTATATTTTGTGTAGTTAAACCCTAGTCCATAAATAAATGGTGAACCTTTATGTAATAAAGAGCAAGAGTAAGTGATAATAACCACATGCCTTTCTGCATGTGACTTAATATTTGGCAAAGTACTATAAACAAAAAGTGAGGAACTTCAAAAATTAGTTTTAATATGAACATGTACACGGTGTAAAAACGTTTTGTAAAATAACTAACATAAATTTTCCTTTTTTATAACATTTTAACATTAATTTCTGATTGCTAACTTTAATTTTTTTTCAGAACATGTCTACAAACATTACGTTTGCACCTTCTGTAACAGGAGATACAGTTGGCATCACGGTTTAGTACAGCATCAGCGGTACGAATGTGGAAAAGAACCGAATTTTATTTGTTCGGTTTCAGGATGTGCGTATAAAACCAAACGAAAAGAAAATTTAAAAACACATGCAGCGTTAAAACATCCAAATTTATACGGAATTTTTAAAAGATAAAATATCATGTACGAAATCAACGTATATTATGTCAACTATTGTTATAATAAATTGTAATGCAAGTTATGTTTTTCAATGTTTCTAATGCAATTATACGAAGAATCAGCAAGACAATACCGGCAGTCAGTTGTAAACCTACAGCCAAGAAGATTGAAGAATGTTAATGTTATTTCCATACAGGACGTAAGAGGTTAGTATTTGAAAATATAGACAATCTGTATTTATCAAACTATTAGTTGTAACAACCCTTTTTGAGTTGTATTAAAATATACCTTAATTTAAGGTCTTTCATTCGTTCAGTTGTAAATATAAGAAAAATTTTAATTAAGTATTGAAATATAGGTATGTGGTAGGCAACTTAATTTGCATATCTTCTTAAGGGTATATATTTCTTAAAGGTTTATATTCCCACTTCAAATGATTGTTTTCTGATCATTTTATTCGCGCATTACGTCATCATGGACTTAACTCCTTGCGCAAATCCTTTGGCGCACGAGTACATCATCGAACTTTGAAAGCATCCATTTTGCTTACTTCCTGATGAACGTTGAAGCAGGAAGCTTTGTTTTGGGTTTTCTCCTAAATTTTGTGTGAAAGTGCCATTAATTTGATGGTAAGATATTTTAACGCATTATATAAAAAATTAAAACATTTGCTCTTTTCAGGAACTTTTATATTTTACTGTTACTTTAACTTTTACTTTTACATTTAATATTACCGCTTTAGATTGCACAATTAATTTTACTGTTGCGTACAATTTCATTTTATGATTGCAATTTTTGCATTCAAAACCAAAATAATGCAATAAATATTGGATTCAAAATTTCAAGAAGAAATTTATAAGAGATAAAATTCCTTTCATGGGTTGGTTTACTACGTAAAACATTATTTCAAGTTATTGCGCAATAATGGTGCAAGGATGACATCACCTTGACCGTTTCGTAAACATTTAAATACCAGAGGTTATTAAAAAATTTGTGTACAAACATTTTACAAAGGTATTTATGTAATGATTTTTTTAGTAATTTAAGGATAGTTTTAAGATATATTTTATTTAACCATATCATATTAACTGTCAATAAACATAGTTGTATATTTTTATTTTTTTACATTTTGATAAAATTTTTATTGTTAACAAACTCCGTTTAGTTGTGTGAGCAGAATTAAAAAATAACTTGGCGTCCGAGATCATTTTATTAGTATTACATTGCATTTTTATTATTTATGTTAAGTTAAAATAACATAGCAGATTTAGTGGTAATTAAGCAAATCATAAGATCTGAATCGGCCCACTTTAAACTACCGACTTGAGTCAAAGGTACTATTTGTGGTGAATGGTTTGTATCTCCAGTTAGTTTGACGATTTGTGTGTTTAGGAGAACTTATTTCATTATTTTTTATACCAGTTCGACCACATATTTTATATAGTTAGAAAAAAAAATAGTATCTGTAATATGGATTAAAATGATAAAATTAAAATGAGGCTGGGTATTTTAAAAATTACTTCATTTAAGAATAAATAAAGCAATAATGAATCACTGCCGTTTATGAAATCCGCAATAGGTTGATCTCTCATTTCCAAAAAAACTGGTTCTTTTTTTAGATTTCTAGTCTCATAGTATGACACTTTGAACATCCGTTTTGCGAACTGTAAAGGACCTGGCTTTGAAACTTGACCGTTTACTTCAAGAACCGCAACCTCGCGTCCGGTTTTCTAGTCTATGGCCTTGAAAAGCTAAATGCACTTGATAACACAGCATGAAATGGGAACACCACATGACCTTGAGTGTGGCAACACTGTAGAGTAGGCCTACTCCCGTAATTCTATCCTACTGTTTATTCTCAATAAAACAATGTAACATGAAGTAAACGAAAATAAAATTCACTCTACTTTTCATTCAAGTATTAATAAAGTCAATGTTTAATTAAACCAGGGTCGACGAAGTTTAAATATCGACCCCTATTAATTAAGACAAGATCTTATTTGAAACTTTAAAAGTACTATATGAGTTGTGTTACGTGTACCAACTTGTTATAAGGATCACTAATATTTTGCAGGAAATATCATTGTTGTACTTTTAAAATTTGACGCATATACGCGATTTAAGACGAACTAAATCATGATCAAGTTCAAGTCCAAACATGCTCCTGATATTTTACTATATAACAAGCTTACACTTAGGTTGAAAGTTGATTTGCGTTTTGAAATTCGTTGGAGCTTGAATGATAGTACACTCATCTACCAATTTATTTCAAGAGATTACAAAATTAGTTAAATGAAGTGAATTAAAATAAAGTGATTGAAAAAGAATTTACAAAGTGCTTAGTTACCTACGCGAGTTAATAGCTTAACCATATATTTCTGCAGTTTATGAAAAAGCAACAGGGTAAGTACCAAAAAATGTTCTAATATTTTTCTAAGTATTTTTTGAAATTACTTCAGAAAAGTGGTTACCTAAAATTATAAATGTTCAATTTTCTTTGTTTTCGTTTTTTACGCTGATTGGTCCCTAATACAAATTTTCTATACTATCCAAGTTTATCAATGAGTAAGTTCGTGAGCATCCCTAAAAAACAACCAGTACCTAGGTGTGATAAAAATAAGCTCGTGTGAAAATTTAACAGTTTTATTGTTGTTTTTTTTTAAAGTAGTTTCTTAAACAGTTTTTTTATTTGATTTGCAGATTTACTGATGGCAGACACGAAAAAAATGCTGACAATACAGTTTGGACTACTTGAAATTTGGATTTATTCCATCTCTATCAAATCAACACTTGCCGATGTGTCTCATATGTGAAAAAGTATTCAGTAACGATGCCATGAGTCCTTTAAAAATGGAGGACCACTTATCAAGAATACATGCTGACAAAAAAGTAAGTTCTTGTCATTCTTTCAAGCACAAAGAAAAACTAGAGAAAAGGCCATCCATAAGATCGATGCTTGCGTCATCATCTATGCAAGACGTTGATGGTTTACGAGCGTCCTATAATATATCTTTACTAATAGCGAAGTCGGGGAAACCCCACACGATTGGAGAGCAGCTTATTTTACCAGCCGTTGCGGAGGTCCTCAGCAATGTATTGCACAAGCCCGCACATGATATTATAAAGTGAATTTCTTTGAGCAGTAACACCGTTTAGAGACGAAT
Source organism: Vesta saturnalis (assembly GCA_036346205.1). Lineage (NCBI taxonomy): Eukaryota > Metazoa > Arthropoda > Insecta > Coleoptera > Lampyridae > Vesta > Vesta saturnalis. The sequence goes on along the minus strand of JARFJB010000643.1, from coordinate 909,853 downwards.
AGACGAGATGGGTCACGACGTGGAAAACATTTTATGCAATTTCTTACAGATCAACAGATTCTCTCTCCAGTTGGACGAGTCTACATTACCCGGCAATGAAGCTTTGTTCTTAGGATATGTTAGATATATTAAAGATGAAAATATGTGCCAAGAACTGCTTTTTGCTACAAAATTTAGAGAATCGATTTTTGCATCCGTGGAACGTTTTTTTTTACCGACAAAGCTATTCCATGGAAGAACAGTTCTGTTGCGACTGATGGTGCACCATCTGTGGTTGCTCCTCATCGTGGTTTTATAGCTCACTTAAAGCTACAACTACCTGAGGTACTGGCCAGTGACTGCGTGATTCACAGACAGCATTTAGTAGCAAAAAATCTGAGTCCTAGACTGCACCAGTCTTTACAATATGTTATAAATGCTGTCAACAAGATTCGAAGCAATTCTTTGAACTCTCGGTTATTTGCTCAGCTATGTGAGGAAAACGACTAAGTCTTTACTCGGTTACTTCTGCACACTGAAGTTCGCTAGCTATCAAAAGGCTCTTGCCTATCAAGATTTTGAGCTATTTTTGAATCTGTGTTGGAGTTTTTACAAGAAAAAGATCCAAATTTGAAAGACAATCTGAACAATTGTAAAACAGATATTTATTACTTGACTGATATCTTTGGTATGTTTAGCAAAGTTAATTTGCAGCTGCACGGTGACGATCTCAACTTGATTAAAAGAAAATCAATAATATCGGCCTTTGTGGGTAAACTTATCCTTTGTAAACAGAATTTAAACAGAAAAGGTTATTCACAGTTTCCGCATTTGTCAAAATTACCAGAAATGCTTCAGGACGATGTTATTTTGTCATATGTCACTCACTTGGACGCATTACACATGGATTTTACTAAGAGGTTTGAGGATCTCTTAAATTTACAAATTCCTCAATGGATAATAAATCCGTACAATATCACAGCCATAGAAAAAGCCAATGTGATAATGCAAGAAGAGTTGATCACCATCAACACAGACGAGGAGCTTAAGCAGAACCAAGGCTATCAGAAGTTCTGGTTGCAGCGCAACATTAAAAAACAGTATCCTGCATTGTGGAACATTGCTGAAAAATACCGTTTGAAAATCAACGAACGCGGAGACTTAAGGCTGCAACTCACCAATATTGAACCAGATTTAGCTAGATTCGTAGAAAGTCACCAGGTTCATACATCACACTGATTTTTTAATTTTTTTTTGATCTTTACTTTGCGATTTTAATGTTTTTTTCAAAAAATAATTACCTACTTAAGTAGTTTTACGTAATTTGTATTAATAATTATTAATTACTCTTGATATTTACTGAATTTTATGTCTATTTATTTTGTTAAATTTTGATGAGAAGATGATGTCCAGTTTACTTACTTAACCAACCGCAAAGTTTTTAAATTGGTAAGTATTTTGTATCAATAGGAAAAGAACTAGAGATAGGATTTTTAAAGTAATTTGGCTCTGGGGGGTCTGAGGTATCAGTTCATTTTGGAAAAGGGGTTTCTGGTCCAAAATAGTTTGAGAATCCCTGAGTTAAATTATAGCAAGCAATGATTATTTTAGGCAAATCTAAGGTCATTAAGCATACGAGATTCTATTAAAACTACAATAAAAGCGTCAATCACGTAAACCATTTTATAAATAAGTAATGATGAATTTGCTTAGTTCATAGCGTGTGTTCCCACTGTTTTATTTACAATTTGTCGAGGAGGCATCGACTGGTTCTTGTGAATGAAAGCCGACTCCCCAACGGGTATAAACACCTCTATCTGATACGACTTTAAACTAAAAAATGCATAGTTATGTACAGGCTGTCCCAAATTCGAGGGCAAGCTTGGGGATCTCGCTTATTATAAGAGATAGGATATAGGTTTAAATTCGGCACTTTTGCTAAATTCGATGCCGAGTAATAATCGGAAAAGAAATTTGAGCTAACTCGAATGGATTTGGTTTTATGCTCAAAAAACTAAAAATTTCGATTTTCGTTTTTCGCGTTTGGCCACCTTATTATTAGGAATTTTCAAAATTCGATTAAACATTATTAAGGCACCTTTTTACGCACAATACTAATACGGTATTAAAAATATTATGTGACGTTTCGTTTATTCTGAACCATCATCAGGTTTATTTTATCTTATGGGGGTTAAGATATATTTTTATGTCGTTGGATGGAGAATGTTATGCTGATTTTAGCAATATATAACACTTTATGGTTTGATTGACTGCGAACTAAAATAATGACAAAAATACGAAGAACAACATTCCGCCTTCTTGGATCCAGCAAGGAATAATTACAGTAGTTCTACTTATTTAATTTGTTAAACTCGTTAGAACATCCAAAAAAATATAAAAACAGTTAAACAATTTAAAACAAAAACATTAACAAACAACGCAAATTTATCGATAGGTAACAACAAAATAATTACACAGACAAACAAACAAAAATTATTATAATAAATGTGCGAACAAGTTTCCTCCTTCTTGAATACAGTAACGGATTCTTCTTCTACAATTGTTTACGCTTCTTTGAATGGTTCGCCTGGGAATTTCACGAAGTTCATTAACAACCCTATTCTGGAGTTCTTCTATATTTTGCGGTGGCGTCTTATAAATCATATTTTTTAAATAGCCCCAGAGGAAGTAATCTAATGGGGTTAAATCTGGACTTCTTGCTGGCCACCTAAGTGGTCCCCTATTTGCCATCCATTTATCAGGAAATTCGCCGTTAAGATATTCACTTATTATCGCAGCATTATGAGGAGGAGCTCCGTCCATTTGCCACCAGAGAGTCCATCTTTCGTTTAGCGGAACATCATCCAAAAGGTCTGATATTTCGTGTGTTAGAAATGCGAGGTAGTGTTGAGACGTTAGGATACCTTCGTAAATAATTGGCCCAAGGAACCTATCCTTCCAGATTCCAACCCACACATTAAAGGACCGGTGGCCTTGTCCTCGCATTTGCCTGTTAATTCGTGGATTTTCAACGGACCAGTAGTGCTCGTTATTACGATTAAACATTCCATTAGTGGAAAAATTGCACTCATCCGTCCGAATTATTTGACTGAGAAAGTTGCGATTTTCCAGCATTTTGGTATTAAGTTGGTTACAAAAATCCAACCGTCTCATATCGTCCCCAGGCCGAAGAGTTTGACTAACGTGTAACTTAAATGGTTTATAACGGTGTTGCTTTAACACTCGTCAAACTATCGTTTTTGGCACTTCAATAGTTTGCTCTATTTCTCTGGTAGATGTTGAAGGATATTCTTGAACCTAAGATGGATAACATAAAGTCATAACTCTCCAAAAAAAAATGTCTGCTGAAATTGGCAGTGAAGTGAGTGAAAATTCTTATAATTAGTATAATACTAACAAATAGTACCTGATGTAATATTTCTTCTTCGGCATCTCCTGTCTAGTCTGCTACCATATGCATTTCGAGGTTTCTGAAAACATCCAAATTCTCGCAAATTTTGGTCTAATTTTAAAAAATATCTCTGGTTTGGTTGCGCCTCTCCGGTTATTCCTCTAAATATCTTTGTTCTGCTCTGACACTATTTCTATTGCAGCTATAAAATATCCTTATCATGTCCCGTTTTTCTGAATTTGAAAACATTCTAAAGAAACTTGCAAATTTTAAAGCACTAACACGAAGGATCTTGCAGTTATTACCCTTTTTACAATTAGAAAATGACATGACAAAAGCCAACTCCTGAGCTTTGTTTGATTCATGGGTATCGTGATAATGTAATATTTAGTTTTTAATTTAAGAGTATTTTAGTTCGCAGTCGATCAAACCATGAAATGTTATATATTGCTAAAATCAGCATAACATTCTCCATCCAACGCCATAAAAATATGTCTTAACCCCGATAAGAAAAAATAAACCTGATGATGGTTCAGAATAAACAAAACGTCGCATAATATTTGTAATACCGTTAGTATTGTGCGTAAAAAGTTGCCTTAATAATGTTTAATCGAATTTTGAAAATTCCTAATAATAAGGTGGCCAAACGCGAAAAACGAAAATCGAAATTTTTAGTTTTTTGAGCATACAACCAAATCCATTCGAGTTAGCTCAAATTTCTTTTCAGATTATTACTCGGCATCGAATTTAGCAAAAGTGCCGAATTTAAACCTATATCCTATCTCTTATAATAAGCGAGATCCCCATGCTTGCCCTCGAATTTGGGAGAGCCTGTACAAATCTTGACGAAACACAAGCATGCACTATCTCCATATATTCTATTACTGCGTTCTCAATAGTTCCGAGCACTTTTTACATTTTGTCACAATTTAGTGCAAAAATATTTTTGTTACACGATCAAACCGCACTGTGCGTTGTGAAGGCGCATAATACGATAAATGGCTGAAATTTATGTTTAAGCATAAAACAATAAATAACATTCAATCCGGGAAAAATAGTCTGTACGCGCTACTACAATCTAAAATTTGGGGAAGATGTAACTGTAACCTACTTGGTAAACTCATACACAATTCAAGTTCAAACATTCAATATGTACAACACCTTTTCACTTTAAAAGAGTAACGTTAAATTTCATCACACTAATCCTAATAAATGTATCGGAATCCCAAAACAAGAAACAACACGTCAATTCAATTTTGAAAATCTTCAAGTTAAATTAACATTACAAATAAACTTATCAAAGCCTAATAAATTTTTGAAACGTACACGTTGTCGTAAACTTATTGATTACATCCTGTTTATTCAAAAATTCAAAATAATAAGACAATATCTGGATACTTTCTAATTTACGCTGGTATACGTATAAACTAATATTTATAAGTGTCATAAAATTCTGAAATAAATATCACCCAATTTGAAAAAGTAATATTTCGATCTAAACACAAAAACCTTAATTCTTATCTTAAAAATTGAAAAACGTAACGATGTGTGCGTCTTTTATGAATCATATAATTTCTATCAAATCCTGTTTTAATTTTTATCCTTAAACTGCATTTAAACGTTGTGTGAATCGTTGTGATTTTAATCTGAGACTTTTACTTAATAAATAAATCGTAACCAGTACTGTGCACTCAATGACTCTTAATGAATACAAAGTAATTAAATTTTGTGATCGACACAAAATAAACAATTCAGATCAATCACTTAGTATTCAAAAGTTTGATTATTTTTCAACGGTGAAATCCTTTGTGTCACTTCATATATCAAAGAAAACAGCGAGATATAATAATCTAATATTGGTTCTCCTTAAAACTTTAAACTGTTGGGAAGGTCCACTACAAATTAAACGAAACAATAAGTTAACTAATCCAACTCTATTAACCAAAGTTGCAAAAATATTTACATATGGCTTGGCTGCTTCCGGAAAGCAACACATAAAAAGGAACAATTCGTATGGATTAATGCTTACTGAATATTATCGTCTACGCATGTAATAATAGGTAATGGAGATTAATTATGCTTAATGCCTAAGTGAAATTTACAATATAAACAATATCTCTGATAACTAAAATGAATTTTACGTATAAAAATTTCGTAGTCCCTTATGAGGTGTAATGTCCTATATATTTGGGTTGATTTACTTTAATTAATTCTGACTATGTATGTACACTCACACTAATAACCGGCCTAAATATTTATATACATTGGCCGTCGCACTACTATACCATAAATGTCACGCCTGAAGAAGTTGGGCAATTTGATTTACTGAATGTCCTGTTAAATGTTTGTCACAAAATATTTTAATTACACTTGATGACTAAATTCTTGATTGTCTACAAACGATCGATTAAGTGCTTTTAATAAACGCACATAATATACCTGAGTATTATTCATGTTCAATAATGAATAATGTGAATATTATATTAATATTTGTTTATGATGGTCCATTTTCAAATTGTACAATTAAGCTCTCATATTTTGAAATTAAGGTTACGGTTAACGTAAGGACGAGTGATTAGATTGTGATAGATTTTGAGCATTACTAATCGCCGATAGTGCGGATTTATCGAGAAATCTAAAGCTTTAGTGAGTTTTAGAGAGCCTTCGCATGAGTTATTTATAAAATAGTTATGTAAATAAGAAGGATACTTGCAAAATACGTAAGGACTAGAGGTAGATAAAATGAAACATCACATGTTACATACACTCCGAGTTATGACTATAATTATACTCTTGTTACTGACTAAATATCAATTAGCTCGTAGTTATTCGAAGTTACATTTATGTATTCATTAATTATGTACAAGGAATTTGTGACTAGGAACTTGCGGAGGTCTTTTAAAGTTAAAAATACTATTTGCTTCTTTTATGTCATTGTGTAGTTTGTTAAATAGTTTAATGGGTTTGCAAAACTGACTTTAAATACATTGAACAGTTGGAGTGCGGAGGTACTATATTATTAACTGAACGAGTTCCGCAAGAATGAATATCAAAGTGTTTAATGTACTCATTTCTACGCATGTATTATATGTATGTGAACGTTCATATAGATACACACTAATAAATATCAAGATATACAATCTTACGAAAGATGTACGACAAGATTCTCTTGGTTGTAAGCCGTCCATTATGATTATTGCTCTTTTCTGAGTAACATAAGCTTTTGGCATGATGTGATGCACTGTCAAATATGCGCAATAAACTGATCTTCGGGCTACAGACGAGACTAAGCCCTTAGGGCAACGGATAGTGTAGCATGCCGAATTTAAACGCTTGTTAAATCTGGTAATTCTTCATGCGTAGAATATGAAAATGCAAATGTGGTGTCACCCGCATTTATAGTTAAATGATCTATTTCTAAGAATATTTAGTCGTTTATAAAGATACTAAAAAGTAATGGACCTAGGACTGATCCCTGTGGAACTCTAGTTAGAACATTTTTGTATCAGAGCTGACGTAGTTTATTTTATTTACGCTTATTTGTCAGAGAAACATAATGTTTTCTATTTAGTAGATACGACTCAAACATTTTAGTTCAACCCTCTAGCACCGTAAAGTTCAAGTTTGCGTAATAAAAGCTCATCGCTCACCGAGTCGAACGCTTTGTATAGGTCACAGAATAACGCCAAGATTTTTTCCATTTGAACATTTATACACATATTGAAGGAAGTTGAACAGTGCTGTAGATGTAGATCGTTTTTTAAGAATCCATGTTGATTGCTACTTATTAAGTTACAGTTATCAAAAATTATTTTAAACGATTATAGACAACTGCTTCAAATACTATTAAAAATACACTGTTTAGTGAAATAGGTCTATAATTGTTTATATCTTGGTGGCTACCCTTTTGTGTGCAGGAATAATTTTCAACAACTTTCAGTAGGAAGGTATAGTATCCAATAGAAATGATTGGTTGATGAGCTGAATTAAAAGATCACATAATAAATGAACTGCTTTCTTAAGAATAAATTCAGGTATTTCATCTGCTTCTGAGCTGCGATTATTATTTATAGTATTAATTACCATAGAGACCTCATATGCCGTAGCAGAAGAAGAATGATTTATTATTAAGACCAATGATAAGATTAAAATTTTTGTTAAAATGGAAGGAAGGGACTACTGTTCAATACACTTGTTGACAATAATATTTGGGTCACTCACGATATGTTCGTTACTATTGACCACTATTTTATTGAAGGATGGAATAGATTTATTCGGAAACCGTTTTATTTCAGTCCAAATAGCTTTAAGTTTATTACGGAATGTATAATGTTTTGTTTGATTTGCTTTTTTACCCTATCAGCAAGTCTGTTTCAAAATAAAAATAAAATAAAACTTTTTAATAGTTCATTTGGATTATAATTAAGGTAGGTATGCAGCAATCGTTTATGTTTGCAAGATAATTTAAGTCCTTTTGTTAACCATGACATATTCCTTTCTTGTGTTTTGTACTAGAGGAAAGTTTTCGTAGAATGAAGTACAGAAGAAATTATCTAATGTATCAAACTTTTCACTAGAGGTTAATAATGGGTAATGAATAAAATCAAGGTTAATATGCACAAGCGAATGAATAAACTTTGTTGTATTGGCTTCAGTGAAACGCCTGCTGAACCTAGAAGAAGAATTATTCGATTCAGAATTAGGTTAATTACGCCTACTATTGCTCTATGATCTGATAAGTCGGAATCCATCACATTAATTCTCAGAACCGTATCACTTATATTACTGAACACGTTATCTGTGGTACTCGCTGAGGTGCAAGGTGTACGTTTACAAAATCCTCTAACTTGTCTGAAGCAAATAGTGATATCTTTTCTGTAACAGTTTATTTTTGAAATGCGCATTAAAGTCGCCACAAACAAATAGGAATTTTTGGGAGGCTTGAGGTGTGTTAGTACCTCGTCCAAGATTTCAAGAAATCTATCAAAACTAGCTCGATTGCTAGCTTGTGGAGCATTACTTCTACAAAGACATAACACTGTTATAGTACCAATGTTATTTAATGTGCACATCTATTCCGCATATTTTAATAATCATGTCAATAGAAAATTATCTGCAGTATCTAGCCGTAGGCAAAAACTATATATTAAAGGGTATCCGTCTCTGTCAGTCAATGTTCACTAAAACTAATTATATTAATGGCTAACGGGGTTTAATCCCCTAAAACTTCGAACATCTTATTTGAAAATATAAAAGATGAATAAAAATTAATGTTCTACAATCATTACATTTTCATATTAATAATAATAATAAAACCACATTTAAACCTAACCTAGAGGACTAGATTCGGTGAGCGTGTCCTGTCCTGCACTTATTAATAACGGCACAACTCTGGGAACGCATACCGTTGCGTCACAGTTCGCGACCTCCACGTAATATTCTCTGCTGGCGTGTAACATGGCATCATTTGGTAGCAGAATCTCGTTTGGTTCGTTAGTACTGTGATAAATTTATTAACGTTTACGCTGTGCAAAATATCATTTAATTTTATTGACATACAGAGAACGGTTGAGAAATCTCGAAACTAGAGATTCTAGAGCTCAAAATATATCGACCTTAGTCCAAATATTGAAAGGTAAAAGATACAGAATCTCAAAGTTGTAATTTTATTTTCTATTTTCCTTGTTGCTTGAGAAGTTTTTAGATTTTGCATGAAACTCCGTATATAGTTTTTTTGGTATGAGAAATAAGGTTCTGCCCTTAATTTTGGCCAGACTTGTAGAGGGCGCCACATATCTTAGTAAATAACCTGTCAGAAAATCTTTGGGCCACCTTGCATGCAATAATTGATCGAAAAATCTTAATATCTCATCCTTTCTCAACAAAAAGATGTACCTTCAGTGTCACTAATAATTATCAGTTAAAGTTTTGTTCTAAACTTAAAACGTTGCGGAGTATACGTTTGTTGAAAAATGCTGATATGCATTTAATGTATGGTTGGCACGATCTAATGCTATAAGAGCTCGAAGATTGTACGCCGAAAGATTTCCCAATTCAAAGACTTTCCAACGTATTGATCGGCGGTTACGAGAAACTGGTAAGAAACTTTTATTATCTTAAATAGTAAAGGGATGTGAAATTACATTTAACATTAACTTTTTTGAAGGTAGTTTTATGCCAAATATGAGCCAACATGGTGGAGTTCCCAGAATTATACGTACAGTGGAGTTGGAAGAAAATGTTCTGGATGCTGTCGCTGCAGATCCTACATTTAGTGTTTGGAATGTAGCACACGAATTACAGGTTTCAAAATGTACAATAAACAGCATTTTTCAAGAGCAACTGCTACCTCAATACATCAAAAAGTACAAGGTTTAAGCGTGGATAAATACCCTGCAAGATTAGAGTTTTCTACATGGCTCTTAGAGAGGTTTAACCAAGATAATGAATTTACTGGCTTAATATTATTTTCGGACGAAGCAGTATTTTCAACTCGCATAATCTACACATTTATGCAGACAAAAACTCTCACGGTATAGGACAAACCCGCCATCAAGTACCATTTCAAATTAATTTATGGACATTATGTAATAGGACCTGTTGAGTTACCACCTAGACTAAATGACCAAAGATATTTAGAATTTCTTGAAGAACAATTACCCTATCTGTTAGAATATCTTCCATTGCAAACACGCAAGAACATATTTATGCACGATGGTGCTCAACCTCATTGTAGCTTATTAGCTAGAGAGCATTTGCATAGAGTATATCCAGACCGATGGATAAGCCGATCAGCACCTGTGTCCTGGCCGCGTAGATCACCGGATTTAAATCCTTTGGGTGTCTTTTTCTGGGGTGAATTGGAACAACCTGTTTATAATACTCCCGTGGAAACCAAGAATGAACTATGGCAAAGAATTTTCCACCATGCCCAGGAAATAAAGAATAACGTTCTTATACTTTGAATGATGCAGCAAGATGGTGCTCATTTTGAACAATTTGTAGATATTCTTTAGTTAATAGTTTCCTTTAAATTTTCTATTTTATTCAGTATGCCTTTTTTAAATAGTTTCTAATAAAACTGTAATTCTTTTGTAATGTATGAACCTTTTATTAATCTTTGAGCTTCTAAAGCATTAAATTGGACCAATCCGTACATTAAATGCATATCAGCATTATTGAACAAACGTATAGTCCATAATAAACATTAGAAACCATAGCAACACTATGCGGATGTTTTCATAGTAACTTGATTTATGTTAAAAAATATGAGTACACTGAATTCAAAATGCATTGATTTAAAAGCAAATATCTCAGAAACTATTAAATTTAAACACTTCTGACAAGTTTTTTTGTTGAGAAAGGATGAGAGATTAAGATTTTTCCATCAATTATTTCATACATGGTGGCGAAAAGATTTTCTGGCAGGTTATTTGCTAAAATAATGCTGTATGTGTACAAGTCTGGCCAAAATTAAGGACAATATCTTATTTCTCATACCAAAAAACCCATATATCGAGTTTCATGCAAAATCTAAAAAATCTCAAGCAATAAGGAAAAATAGAAAATAAAATTACAACTTTGACACCCTGTGTCTTTTTACTTATCAATATTTGGACTAAGGTATGCCCGGTTCAATCGATCTATTTTGGGCTCTAGTATCTCCATTTTCGAGATTTCCCAACCGTTCACAGACTGTTAGTGATAACTGATCGGTAATAATATTGCATATTTTATACACATCTACAGGAAAAAGGTGAGGTCGAAATAGAGGCCGTAACATACGTATTTTTTTTTCGATGACGTCACCCCAGTAGGTTTTTTGACAGTAAGTAAGTTTAAACCTATAAATACGTACTATCTATGTATAAGTGCATAAATCCATTCAATTGCATAAATTTCGTTTATTATCAACGATATAAAAAATTAATTGTGTGATAAAGTGCTAGTACATTAAGAAATATACGTATTTAATACCCATCAATCCTAAAAGTAGCAGAACTTGTAACTTACTCCATTTTTTAGATAAGTAATTAAAATTAGTAATCCTTGTGTACGGCCTCTATTCGAGACGGTTATGGAATAACATGTTATTGCCACTGTAAATATAATTAGAGAAAATGTGGTCAATGAATTTTCAAAAATAATGTCAAGTAGAAAAACATGGCAGATTCGTTAGGGGTTATTCCTCGGTTAACTACAACACAAAAGAATCGAAGTAATTTTCCTGCCACTAATATTGAGGAATATTACCGTCGCTCCGTTTTTATTTCCTGGATCGATTCCTTTTTACCTTCCAACCTACATATACATATGTAGGTATAGAAGGTTATGCAATCGACTTTTTTTTCACTATCGCTAAATCGACTTATTAACTCATTTTACAACTTTTGGCCAAGTTTCGACGATATCGGCTATGATGTGTGTGAGGTTGCGTGCGTGCTGTGTGCGTGTATTTTATATAACTTTCTCTATTCTTAATCCAATGCAAGGTAAGTTTAAAAAATAATTTAATATGAATGAAAATGGTTAAAATGGATCATTGATATTTTATAGAAGTGGGTGGCTTTGGAATTTTTTTTAAGCTATCACGTATTATTTGTCTATCTGGAATGAAGTTTTAAACGTCATTCTGACATAGGTACTGTTTTTGAGTTTACAATGTTGCCAGTTTTCGTTATGAAGGTATGAAAGAGGTTGCATAGTTATGCTAAAATAAATTATAATTAAAATTATTTCATTTCTTTAATTTTTAATCTCTCTCTGTCCAGAAGTTTTAAATGTCTGTGTGACACAGATTATTGTTTTTGTTTTTAAAATGTTGCATATTTACGTGATGAGCTTATTATAAAAGTATATGAAGATATAATTATTCTAAAAAATGTTATTAAAGTTATTTCATTTCTTTTCATTTCCATTTTGTAGGTTGGAAGGTCATTTGGTGTTACACACCAGATATTTAGCTAATATTACAGAACGATTTCTTAAACATAAGGAAATTTTACAAGGTGCTTACTGCCGACTGGAAAATCGCCAGGGAATGAAGAGAAGCAGCAGTTTCTAAATATTTTTGAATACTATAAAGAGGATTTGGAAACTTTCAATATTTTAATTTTAACGGCCAAATTTCAGTTATGGCATCAAAATTGTATTAATAAAGACAGAACTCTTTTACCGAAAACGGCGATTGATGCATTGAATCAGTGCAATAGAAAACTAAATTGTATTTGTATTGTAGTACAACGTTTTGCCATCTGTTTTAGTAGTTTTAACACTCTTTAGATTTTCATATTTTGCCAAAAACGACCCATAGTTTCATTTTGAAATATCCAGGTCTCTTCAAGCAATACAGACTGGTAGAGAGCATTATCCTTAGCTTGTTTATATGGTCTCGGGAATTCCACTCAAGGCCACATTCGGTAGTTCCATGAGTCCATGTCGTGGATTATCCTTTATCCATTAAATCCAAGTTCTTTGAGCAAGCTTTGTCAAAGAAGTGGTACTGCCAATGAATAATTCCCTATCTTTTAGTTGGGACCACAGGGATTGAATGGTTATGTGTTCAAAAACCATACAGCATAAAACGTTTTTATTATATTAATATTAATGTCTTTAATGATAAATATAATAATAAATTCAATTTTATAAAAGACAATTGTAAAATGTACCGGGTGGCCAGATAAGAATCCAAAGTGCTGTTTCTCGGAAACTATTCGTCGTAGAGAGTTGAGGTAAAAATTGTATTACTAAAGTGGCCAAAAAAAGACCGTGGAAAATATTTTGAAATTTTCAAGATGACCGTCAGGGGGCGTAACCGCCACCATAAACTTTTAAAGTGATTTTTTACTGAAATCCACCTAGTAAATGTACCAAAAAATTATATGCTTTTTAATGCTCAGCTTTATTCCAGTAATTTTTGTTTGACGTATCTATTAAAATAAGTGGGGAGGGTGATTCAGTGTTTTTTAATAAACAGCTGGAACTCCTAAACGACTGAACTGATTTTAATAAACTTAGTCTCGTTGGAAAGATCATTTATTGCTCCATCAAATCCATCTTACCTGTATTATATCTAATTTTTGGTGATGGTGCTAGACCGCGTTTTTTGATATAATATGAGAAAATTGCAAAATTCTCTAAAAATTAAATGCAACAATGTGACTTTTTTCATAAAGATGAGATGAACTCATCCCTAAACAGGTTAGTGAAAACCGCATCTTGATATCTTATTCATACCCTAAAATACCGAAGAGAGAAGAATTAATTATTATAAAATTTGAAAAGTCGATATTACACTGGTATTTATTCTTATTTATTTATCTTTTTCAAGATTCAATGAAAAATTTCATGATTTTGTAATTATTACATTATAAAAGTTTTCATAATTTTAAAATTAAATGTAATAATATGATAATATTTATTTTTGAAAGGTATTATTCCAAATTTGCGGAATTCTTTTCATTAATTTTATTTATGGCCCTAACAAGGACCGATTGTGCAATAATGCCTACGTAAGTAGGCATCAAGTACCTTAATGCCTACTTAAATGCTCGAATTGTCTCCATCTACCCCAATGCATTGTTGGAGCCGCTCATGCGTGGACATTACAGCAGGTTTGACTTCTGCTCTTGACAGGCTACGAATGGCCTGTCCAATTCGTCGTACTTTCATGTTGTCTCTCGTTGTTGGAGTTTTGTAAACAATATCTGTTATCCGACCCGATAGATCCAAACAGGTTAAGCCTGGGGTTCGGGGTGGCCAAGGAAATAGACTTCCTCCTTCAATCCACCTCTGGTGATATATTAAGTTGTTCTCGCACATTTATTGAAAAATGTGCTGGGCAACCATCTAGTTGTAAAAACATATTAATTGGTTTGCCAGAAAATCAAGAAACACGGCACCATTTAGTGGTTCATCAAAGAAATAGGGACCTATAATAGTTTCGTCCAGGATGCGACACCACACATTAACACTCCTACAATCTTGATGTGGGACCTCGTGCAACCAGTATGGATTGGTATCAGACCAATAATGAATATTTTGCAAATTAACGTTTCCATCACTTTTAAAAGTGGCCTCATCCATCCAAAGCATTTCGGATAAAATTCTCTATTTTCCATGATCATGCCCAACATCCAATGACAATAATCTATCCGTCGGTCAAAGTCTTCGTCATGTAATGCTTGATGTAAAACCATATTATACGGATGCATTCTATAAATTTGAAATTACAAACACATTGTGAAACACGTAAAGTAGTGTTTTCAGTGACATAAGAACTTACCTATGATCCTTTAGAATGTTTTGAATAGTAGTTCGTGACATATCCAACGTGAGAGACATTTCTCTCGTACTGACGTGGGGATTCAATGACATGTATGCTAAGATAATAACAATATTGTCTTCCATTCTTCTAGCCGAGTCTCTTCGCAACTTTGGTGGAAAGCTTCCAGTATTACGCAAAATTTGCACTAAACGGGGAAAAATTCTCGCATCGCGTAGACGCCGATCTGGATATCGAGCTAAGTATACTCTCTTAGCCAATGCCTCATTTGGTGACGGTCAAAATATACCGCAATCATTCATCATTTGTAAAAGACATTATAGGTAATTTTAAGGAATTACTTTTGCAACAACATAAATTACGCTGTCTGTCAAATTTTAATATTTGTTTACAATTTGATTTTAGGTATTTGCTTTTTCTCAATGGCCTACTCCTAATATTCTGCCTTTGCATATTCTATGCATTGATTATTATGCCCCTACATGTTTTTTTTAAATTTTTGAAATTAGGAAAACTTTTATTATATAAAAATTATAAAATGATGTAATTTTTTATTGAATCTTGAAAAAAGACAAATAAATAAGAATAAATACCGGTGTAATATCGACTTTTTCAAATTTTATAATAATTAATTTTTCTTTCTTCGATGTTTTAGGGTATGGATAAGATATCGAGATGCGGTTTTAACTAACCTATTTAGGGATGATTTCGTCTCATTTTTATGAAAAAAAGTCATATTGTTGCATTTAATTTTTTAGAGAATTTTGCAATTTTCTGATATTATATGAACGAACGCGCTCTAGCGGAATCACTAACAATTAAGACATATTACAGGTAAAATGGATTTCATGGAGCAATAAATGCTCTTTCCAACGAGACTAAGTTTTTTAAAATCAGTTTAGTCGTTTAGGAATTACAGCTGTTTATTTAACAAATCACTGAATCACTCCCCCCCCCCCCCCAACTACTTTATTTTAATAGATAGGTCAAACAAAAAGTACCCGAATAAAGCTGAACTTTAAAAAGCATATAATTATTTGATAAATTTACTAGGTGGATTTCAGTGAAAATTCACTTTAAAAGTTTATGATGGCGGTTACGCCCCCTGGCGGTCATGTTGCAAATTTGAAAATATTTTCCACGGTCTTTTTTTGGCCACTTTAGTAATAAAATTATTATTTACCGCAACTCTACGACGAATAGTTTCCGAGAAACAGCACTTTGCGTTCTTATCTGACCACCCAGTATATTTAGTACTGTAAAAGTGCGTTGTAATTACAATTTCTTTAAAACATATCTTTACAATTTATTAGCCCCCCCAAACTTGTTTCTGAGTGCGCCACTGCTTCTGATATTTTTGCGGTTTAATACCTTGTATATTAATATAAAGTATGCCTAAAGTATTTTCAACTTATTAGGAGTTGTCGCGGACAAGTTGTAATTTTTGTGAGCTAATTGCTATTTGGTGTTTCTTTGTTATAATTATTTAACTGTATAGAAGTACTCTGTGCTTGGAATCGAAATTGTGTTATTAAAATTAATATAACTTAATCTTAAATCAAAATCTTCTTCCTCTACAAATGTTTCTGTTTAATGACAGTTCTGACATGTTTGCAGACCACGTAAATTTAGGTGTAAGCCCTTTTTGGCAAAATCAGTTGATAGAAGTATACGGTTAACATCAATAAAGGCGCTTTTGCATTTATTAGCTAGATCATAAAGCACTACATTAAGGTTGTAAATTAGATGGTTAAAAACAAGGCGACCATGCCGCCACTGAATTTTGCACGCGCATGTATTTTTTAAGTATTACCAATCTCGTATGATAATTTACAACATTTTCTACTGCATGGTTTACTTTTTGGGGGGCGTATACAGGCGATCACATAATTTTGAGTGCGTTAATTGTAATCGACAATACAAACTAAAACGGAGCCTGATGGGACATTTCATCAATTAACAAGATTTCCCTGTGCGTGTGTATATGTATGTTATGTGTAATAGAATTCTGGTATTATTTTTTTTCAATACACACTGTTGCATTGCTGTAAGTAAATTGATTAGGTACCTTAAAGTATTAACTGTCCCTATTTTCAGATGAGACCGTTGTTTGTGAGAATTGTAATAAGAGATACCGAAACCAAAAGTCACTGCAACGACACAAAAGTATATACTGTGGAAAGAACCCTCAGTTTTGTTGCTCAACATGTCCGTATAAATCTAAAATAAAGACTAATTTGAAGAGACATTATTTAGCTGTACACAAACTGACGATGAAAGACGAAAAATTTAAAATGTAGATTTATCACTATTGTATTATTTTCTTTTACCTTGCAGTCTTAATTAGGTAGTAGTATACATTAGCATTAGATAACGAATAAATATAGTGTTATTTTGTGTCTAAATGTTGTTAGTACATAATTCTATTTATGATGTTTGTTGGATGTTGTAAATAAATGATTCCGTATAATGATGTTTTAAGATTTGCAATTCGTTTCAGTGCAATTCACTGTTATGTGTGTGTGATACTTATACGTAAAGGTGTCATTTAGTTATACCTTAGTAATCATTATTTATTATTATTTTGATTATTATTTAATACCGGATTGTGAGAAATTATGTTTTGCTTGATATTTAACAGATTTTTGTTGACGTTAGTTAGTGGACGTTTGTTTTGTAAACATTGTTGGGATTACTTTGGTAAAATTAATTGTGCCGTTATGATTTGTTGAGTAGCGGTTTTGTTCACTATTTTAATTGCCGTGGAACATACGTATATCTCAGCTTTGATGTTATATTAAAAAAGTAAAACTTGTCATGTATGTAATGGTCAAGTTGATTCAATGTTGAAAATGAGAACATGTTCGGGCCGGTGTAAACTCGTTATCTGAAGCCTGTAGTAAGGGCAATTGGGTAGAGTTACCAGATTTTGTGTAATTCACAGTATTTCGATGCTACAGAAAGGAAGTTTCTCGTGCAAACTGACGCTTTAGTTCATTTAATAAGTGTCTTATATTGGCGGACAATTTAACGTTTTTAAAAGAATAAGCAAATTGCTTTACTTACACCCTAGGCGTCGGGACGGTGTGAATATAAATGTTTACCGTTGTTTGATCGTAACCTAAGCCTAGAATTGTAAACCAGTTATTGTTTCGCATATTAGGGTTATTACATGCACTTACGGATCATGATTTTTTGCATTATTTTTAATATGTAAAAAAACCGTGTGAACGGGTTCCAAAATCGAGCTTTTTGGAAATATTTCGAAAACAAAATTTTCGAAAAAATTGCAAAAACGCTTTTCTGAGAAATTTTATTTCCTATATAATGGTATTTTCACTTGTTTTTTAAAGTGACGGTTTTATGCTATCTTGTAAACCGTTTGTTGTACAGAAAAATTATAGGGTCAAAAAATACAAACAATTATATTACTAATCACATATTAAGAGGAAAAAAACTAAAATAAAAATTTGCAAATGGGGTATTTACCCCCCAATTTTACTCCTTTCACCATAACCCACTGACCCCAAAAACAAACAGTGGCTTTGGGTAGTTGACATGTAAAGTCCTTCGAAAGTTATGCAGTACACTCACACACACACGCACCCACGTATCACACGCAAACACACACGACACCACACGCACCACAGCACGCACCACCACACACACACACCACACACACACACACACACACACACACACACACCACACACACACACCACACCACACACACACACCACACACACACACACACACACACACACACACACACACACACACACAACACACACACACACACACACACACACACACACACACACACACACACACACACACACACACACACACACCACACACACACACACACACACACACACACACACACACACACACACACACACACACACACACACACACACACACACACACACACACACACACACACACACACACACACACACACACACACACACACACACACACACACACACACACACACACACACCCACACACACACACACACACACAGTGTGAGTGTGAGTGTGGTGGTGTGGTGTGTGTGTGTGTGTGTGTGTGTGTGGGTGGTGGTGTTGCGTGCGTGTGCGGTGTGCGTGTGTGCTGTGCGTGTGGGTGGTGTGCGCTGTGCGTGGGTGATGGGGTGTGTGTGGTGTGGTGGGTGTGTGGTGTGTGTGTGTGCGTGCGTGGTGCGTGCGTGGCGTGGCGTGGCGTGTGTGGTGGGTGTGTGTGTGTGGTGTGTGTGTGTGTGTGTGTGTGTGTGTGTGTGTGTGTGTGGTGGTGGGTGGTGACGTGTGTGTGGTGTGTCTGTGTGTGTGTGTGTGGTTTGTTTGTGTTTGTGTTTGTGTTTGTGTTTGTGTTTGTGTTTGTGTTTGTGTTTGTGTTTGTGTTTGTGTTTGTGTTTGTGTTTGTGTTTGTGTTTGTGCTTGTGCTTGTGTTGTGCTTGTGCTTGTGCTTGTGTTTGTGCTTGTGCTTGTGTTGTGCTTGTGCTTGTGTTTGTGTTTGCGCGTGCGTCTGTGTGTATGTGTGCGTGCGTGTATGTGTGTGTGTGTGTGTGTGTGTGTGTATGTGTGTGTATGTGTGTGTATGTGTGCGTGTACGTGCGTGTGTGCCTCTGTGCGTGGATGCCCTGGGTGCGGGGGTAGGCGGTTGCGAGCGTGCACGCGTGCTTGCGTGCGTTCGTGCGTGTGTGTGCTCGTGCGCGTGCGACGGTGCTTGCGTGGGTGTGCGCGTGCGTGTGCATTGTGCGTGTGTGCGTGCGTACGCGCGCGCGCGCGTGTGTGTTTGTGTGTGTGTGTGTGTGTGTGTGTGTGTGTGTAAATGTAAATTAAAATAATTTTATTATTAAATCATTTTATTATCAGCATGCTCCATTACACAATCTTGGTAGTATTACATGCATTTAAATTACAAAAAATATCGAATTTCAAAAAAGTTATTCTGAACAGTAATGTATCTCTACATATTCTTAAAGTTAAAATACTAAGACTAATTTAACAAAAGACATTCTAATGTGGATAAAATAAGTAATAATTTTAAGGTTAACAGTAACTGAAAACTTATATGGCGTACATTACATAGAACGTGTTATGAGAAATTTCTATAATATAAAGTTTAATTAATAAATATTCTAACGCTTAGATTAACATACTATTGAAATAGTTTTGTATTAGTTCTGATTTGGTTACTGGCCAAGTTCCTCTTTTAGTAGTTATAGCACTAATTAATACATTTCTTTCTATGTCTAATCGACTACAGTCATAAATTAAATGCTCTACAGATTGTTCACCACGTTTACATACACATTCTGAATTGTCAATTAATTTAAAGCTGTACAAGTAATTTTTAATTTTGCCATGTCCACTAAAAATGGTAGTAATTTCTGGTGTTATTCTAATATTAGTCTTTAGTATCGGACGTACTGATGGAAAAAAATGATTTAGTTAAAACACGATTGGTTGAATCATTCCACTCTGATTGCCACTGTGAAACACTTTCTATGTCTAAAAAGTTCAAAACTGATGCTTTTGGAATTATTTTATGTACCCCTTGCATGTTTATTTGTATTGCTGCATCTTTTGCATATCTATTGGCCGTTTCATTTCCTTCGCTAAAATTATGAGATTTTGTCCACTTAAAATATATTTTCCAACTATTCTCAAGCATTATTTGCATATTTCTTTTAATGTCAAAAATTATAGGTTTTTGATTACAATAATTTTCTAAAGAGCTTATTGATATTTTATTATCAGTAATTTAAAATTGCTACATTGTCAGCTTCTTGAACAGTACATTTATTATTTAATTTCCCTTTTATAATAAAATGTAATAACATATTTTTGTAAACAACAGCAGCGCAACCAATGTTTTTGTCAATTTTACTGCCAGCTGCAAAAAGCTGAAATATTGTAACGTTCATTGCTTGACTTATTATTGGTAAATCTGATGGATGAAGCCAATTATGCAGATGGATTGGATATTCAAAAACTAAATTATCATACAATTTCAACCCTTTAGTAATATAATAATAATTAGCCAATTCTTTTAATTTAATTATAATTGATGTCAATCCAGAAATAATGCAAGATGCTTCATAAGATATTGTGCGAAAGGATATAATTATTTTAATATTAATTACTATTTGAACTCTTTTAATTTTTGTTTTACTACTTTTTTTTCTAACTGCTTCAATTCAAATCGGAATTACATATGATAACAAATGTAATATAGCCCCTTTGTATATGACTTTTAGAGCTTTATGCCCAAGACCCCATTTAATTTTGGCATTTCTAGATATTATATTAATAATTTTTTACGTAATTAATATGTTGATCAAAATTAAATTTATTATCTATTATAATCCCTAAATATTTCATTTCTTTAACTTGTTCTATAATAGAATGATTTACATAAATATTAAATTTCGCATCGTTAGTTATCCGTTTCCTTGATATTAAAAATATTTTTGATTTTAATTAATTGAAGGTAATTTTATTACGTTTATCCCAATTAACAATTTTATTTAAATCAATATTAGTGTAAATCTCAGCTTCTATCAACGTGTGACCTCTAGTCCAGAATCCTGGGTCACAACAAAATCCTTGTGGGCAACCTTTCGTTATGGACTCTTCAATACAAGTATAATTTAGTAATCTTTACTTAAATTATATACATTTTTGGGACAACTAAAATCTCTTAACGCAGTTAAAATTGAAGGCCACCAAGCGGCATCAAAAGCCCCTTTAACATCAAAGCTTATTATAATTACATCAAATTTTTGTTCAAGGGAAGATTTTGTAAATTGTTTTAATGCCATTAATGCATCATTGATACCAGATTGGGGTTTAAATACAAACTGATTATTATTTAATAAATTATTTGAATAAATATAATGCATTATTCTTGTAATTAGTAATTTTTCTAATATTTTTCCAGATATATATTTAGCAGACTAATTGGCCGAAATTTTGAAACTTCATTGTCTTCTTCTTTTCTAGGTTTAATGACTGGTATGATATTAGAATTTTTCCAAATATTAGGAAAAATACCATTTCGAGGACACCTATTATACAGTGCAGTTATGAAAACTGAAAATAATTGAAACATTCTAATTATTATTATTCTAATTTCAATCCCGTCTTCACCAGGAGATGTATTGCATTTAAAGCTACACATTACAATTAATATTTCTTCTTTTGTAAAATGCTTATCATTTTGAGTGTGTAGTTCCTCCCCTGATCTTTGTCTTAGTTCTCTATGAATATCTTCGTCAGTATTTACATCATTTACATCGGAGATAACAAAGTTTATAAAACTATGATCAGAACCACTTTCATGTTCAGCACAATTGCGGTACTGAACAAATTGAAATAAGCTATCATTTGCAAGAATTATGTCTCCTTTACTTTGACCTTTTCTACTTACAAAGGTAGGAGTTGTATCGTCTTTATTAATTATATGTAAATCTTTAGTTATAAGAGATGTTGGGTTGGTTAGTTGCCAGCGTGCGAGTACGTGCGCGTTTGTGCGTGTGAGTGTGTTGCGACAATGAAACAGATAAAGCAGCTGAAATGAAAATAGCGCAGCATCTTAGGCATAGAGTGTCCCAAGTTTCAACACTGGTACTTGGACACGCCATCTTGAAGGTATCTCGTTCTGATGAGCTAGTAATAAGCGTTATTGCACGCATTCAATATTAATATGATTTATTTGCTGCTGAGACTAAGAACCACAGTAATTATTATAATTCCTTTCTGAAACCTACTACTGCGGGTAAAAAGTGATTATATTACTTTAGCAATGGAAAAAATATTTGCATTTATTAAAAATCATGATAATTGTCAATTTTCAATACAAGAATTGAACGATATTTGCGAAGAACCATCTATCGATAACAGAACAATTAATTCAAAGCTGAAATTGAAGTATGGTAATGGAATCATCATAACTGAGAAATTGGGAAGTTTGACGTTCATTTCCTTCATCGACAACCACCATAACATTCTCAACAAATCCTGATATGAGAATAAAACAAAATGGAAAGGAAGACCGGTTCAGAAATCTTGAAACAATTGCAGCGATCGTATGAGAGGATATTCAATCGATAATGCTTGGCACTGATAATTATCTTCCACCTAGTCAAATGTTCGAAGATATCAATAATAATAATAATTCCGGAATAATTAAATTATTTGTTAGAGCAAATAATTATGAAAACTAAACATAAACTGAGACATTTGAAATTAATATGTACAAATGTCAGTCACTATATTATGGCTGCTGTTCGTCTTAGGTCTTTTAAATCACGATTACAGTTGGGTCTCTCAGTGTTTTTTCATCGACGATTTGGATCAAAACGTCCTATTCAGATTTTTTCATCTTTTAGTTTGTGTGCATCGTATAATGAGACTATGATGTATGATGCAGCAGCAGTTCTTCATTGTCCATCTCATATCCTACCACCAAAAACTGGGACAATGAGTGTCATTCAAATTATAACTCCAGAAACAGCAGTTATAGCAGAATAAATACAGTCCTTAAACCGAAACATTTTGCGACAAAAGCTTATATACCGATACAAGATTATCAAAATAATGGTGTAGTTGGATATAGTAAAATAGTGAACAAAATTTTGATTGTGAAGGTAATACAGCAGTATCTTTGTTCAAAAAAATTGATATTCTGTGGCTGTACGGAAAATGGAAAGATTACCTGGTTGGAATGGTTACATTGAACTTTTAACGAGTAATATCATGGATTTTATGAAATTACTAGATCAATTCTATCAAAAACTAAAGGAATATGAAGAACGAGGACCACCTGCAAAACTATGGGCTCTCAATATTTTCATGCTAAGGAGTTTATAAGAGCTGAACGTATAGGGGATTGGCAAGATTAATTGAATAGCGTTCGAGAAATTCTTTCTTACTTTCACACGTCAGGACATTTTCCCTATGCCAAATCCGTGTACTTGTATTTGCAAGATGAGCTACAATTGGAAAACTTGATTGATGGTCCTGAAGTAAATGAAAGATTTATAGGAAGATTGTTCACTATTATATGTTCTTTTTGCGTTAAACGACAACCTTTTTCTTATTCTCTCTTCCCCCTTTTTCTCTCCTTTCCTTTAATTCCCTATCCTCGTCTTTAGACATCGTTATACAGAAGTCGGGGTAACGATGAGTTTAGCTTTTGGGGAGTGACTTCTGGCGCATACTGTTACACCGGAAATCCCCCCCCCCCCGAACCGTTCTGAGCTAGAAGATTGCTGTGTTATCTGTGGGTGAATAGAGAACCCTTTCGTTTTTCCTCTGGTTTCGATTTAAACACGTGACATGGTGATGTAAAATGAATTCAGTATAAATCTATACAAAGGGATTTTCGATATAAACGGGCCAGATAAGTAACTCGTATTTTAAATTTAATACCCTTTTCGTAGTCGTAAATACCGCCGTAGGTATTAATATTTAGGATTGTTAAGAGAGGCTTTCTGGTGTTAGAAGTGATTAATTATTCAGGGCGTAACCGCCGTCAAAGTAACAACCTCTCTCAATAACTCTGAGGTACTCTCCTCGGGGAGTGTAAACGCCAAGAAGACCGTACTTAGGGTCGTCTCTTACTCTTGTGTGCCTGAGAAGTAATTAAATATTTGGGGCGTAACCACCGTCAACATAAAGACGTCTCGTCCTGCCATACTTTAGGTATTCTTCTCGGGAAATGTAAAAGCCAAGAAGACTGTACCTAAGAGTGCTTGTGTCATAATTGGAGTTTGGTAGATGATTTTGTCTGGTAAGAAGGAGAGGAACGATGAGGTAAATTGAATGAAAAAGAAAGGTAGTTAGGATTATGACTGAGATTCCGGTAAATTATAAAAACTAATAGGATAACATTTGAAATTCTGGTTCTAATAATATCAGGATCAAGGGGATGAATTACAAATGAAGTGCAAGTGATACTGGCCAGGTTAATAATAATAGTATAGGTACAAGATAATGCGGGCGGTCTTGTATTTATAGGGAAAGTTTGTATGGAGGGGGAAGGAGTGTACAACTGATACCATTGATGAACAATGATAATACAGTTGTGGAAGAAAATAGGAAATAAGTTTTGATAGGAATTATTTTGTATAAGGATTTTCAGGATCATTATAAACTTGTTAATCAATTTATGAGTGCATTTACCAATAGATAAAAAAAAGCATGGGAAGAATTTTAGGTTATACCATATTACGTAAATTAGTCTTTTAAATAAAAATGAAGGTGGAAATCCCAAAGATATATTTACTTTCGTTAAACATTTTTAGTACTAACAGAAAACTACTAGCACATTTTTGCATTATGGTGAACCGCACTAGAAGTAATTCAGTACGCCTGTTTTGCTATTTCAGTAAATAGTCAAACTGTGTTAGTAATTATTAACATACTTAGCTCTTGGGCACAAAATTGTATAATTTTTATTAATCTTTTACAGATTTAGACGTTTCGATAACACAAAAAAGAAATAATAAAAAATAAACGATTTCAAGGCCAAAAGCTAAGTATTTCAATTATGATTGATAATCGTGAAAGTTTGCATTTTAATATATGTTGGTAATACTTTATATTTTTCTTCTTCAATGATTTTAGGGAGAGAAACAATTTATTTTTATCCCTAACCTTTTGCACTAACTATTTAATTAATTTCAGATAAAAAATCTATTATCTATAATTGTGGAACTTTCGAAAGAATTTATAAGAATAAACGTACTTTTATTTGCCATTCAACTCTAGCATGAAGAATCAAAATACTTCTGTACACAGCAGAAAACTGTAGATTTAGAAACAAACGTAAAGGAAATCTTGAATATCACATGATCAGGATACACGATTAAGTATCTTAACAGTTATAATATAATATAATAATAAAATATTAACAAATGGAGTTGTCCATAATTTAGTTGCGGCAACTATTTAAATAAATACAGTATAACAGTATAATTTTTATTATTGTTATGCAAATATCTTAATTTAATTACTTTACATGAAGTGACTAAGTGTAAT
The DNA here is from genome assembly GCA_036346205.1 of Vesta saturnalis. Taxonomy (NCBI): domain Eukaryota; kingdom Metazoa; phylum Arthropoda; class Insecta; order Coleoptera; family Lampyridae; genus Vesta; species Vesta saturnalis. The sequence continues at coordinate 884,124 of JARFJB010000643.1, read as the reverse complement.
ATTTATTTTAATATAGATTTTTTTCAGTGCAATACTATCAACACATATGCAGCACCTGCAAGAAAGTCTATAAACATTATGGAAATTTGAATAGACATGTAAAGTACGAATGTGGAAAAAGAGCTTTATTGAAATGTCCATTTTGCAATTACAAATGTCAACGGAATGATGTACTGCAGCGACACATAAAATATTCAAAACATCAAAGAGTACATATCACAACTGATTAGTTTAATCAGATGTTTAAAACATAGGTTTGAACCTAGATTCACTAAGACTAAATAAAACCTCTATTCAATCTTTGGTTGAGGAACAGTGAATTGTTGACGTTTTGGAAATTTTGGCGAACGAGCAATCAATTATGTGTTTCGCTAAAGTAGGCGTAGTCGGCCTTTGTAAAACGAGGCCTAGTTTTAGAGACTAATGACTAATGTAATAATAGGACTTTTTCCTTCATTTACTAATCAGTATTGTAAAGTGAATCAATCAACTTATTTTAGAAATTCGTTGTACAAGATAGAGATTTCTCCTTCTCCCTTTTGGATAATTCTTGGATTGTACAATTGTTAATTGCGCTGAGGTTTACCAACATCTATCTGTTACTCCTTCCTTAGTACTGATAGTGTGCAATTAATCAAATTTGCATATATTTATTTTGTATTAACTGTATTTTGATGATCGACAAATACACATTGCATACTTTTTTAACCTTTTCTGTTAGATCTCTTTATATTTTTCTAGTACTGTGTTGCTATAAGATATGGGGAGGATCAATGGAATGTTACTTCCGTTATAAACAAAAGGGCATCTTTTAAGACATATCCGATTACATTGCAGTGTAGCAGCCCCAAGAAAGAATTAAACCGTAAGCAATATTGGTAATGGTTATTAATTTGCGTAATTATGAATCAAGTAATGACTAATGATGTACTTAAAAAACTTGATGTGGATAGCAACTAATTTTATTATGCTTGTGTTTTACTAGCATGCGATGTGTGTAATTTGGTTTCGCGTATTTTAATTCACATTCTGAATTTTTTTAGTAAATTTTACCCTAAGTAAAACCCCTATGTTACGCCATTGACTCTTATATGTCATTCTTATTATGTATTCTCTAATCAAATTGTAATTTTCTATTTTGTGAGTGTAAATAATTATTTAACTGATTGTTATGTTTCTTTATTTACTTATTTTTACATTGAATTAATTTGATAATACATTACATCTAGCGGTGGATTTAGAAACCATTTTAAAAAGAGATAACCTCTTACAAAAATATGGCAAAATGAAAAACATGCATTAGAATTTTCTGTTCAATTTTTAATTAAACGACCCAAATTTATTGGAATATAATCCAACGCACTATTTATATCCAACAAGGTTTACTACATATTCCTTTTTCAACGAGTTTGTCTCGGAAATAAAGTTTTTTACCGAAACATACGACTGCAATGCGGTACGTTAATTTCACATCTTTTTTAAATTACACATTAAGCTGATATCTGGAATTGCTTTAGAAGTTGTTCTGTACTTTTTTTGTGCATTAATGATGTCAACATAATGGTCATATCAGTCCGATTACTTCGAAAAATAACTTCTACGGTTCTTACTGAAATTACATGACCACCTTCTGTTTGCACTCAAGATTACTTACTGTAAATGTAAATTGCCCAACCAAAAAACATATCTATTATCCGTCCTTTTAGAGCTTCGAAACAGGTAAGTCTAAAATTACATTAACTTTACCTGGTTGTCGAGGCAATGTGTTTATTATACAAGTGGAAATTGTTTAGCTATTATATTGAATGTAGTGGTTTCAGATGAACTATTTTATTATTTACTTACATATTCTGTCTTCATGTATGTGTCTAGCTTCTATATAAGGACTTAATCATTGTTTAGTCTCAATTTATATTGACATAATACAACAGGATATAAAAAAATTTAAATTAGACTTCTTTCGGATGTATTTAAAAGAAACAATTTTTATACCTAGGTACTGTATAAGGTAACGAACAATAAATATAAAGTCTTAACAAAAACTGAAATGTAGAAAAGCTTATAAAACTACATTATTCTATTAAATGTTTTATTCTTCGACCCTCCTGATCCTAGAAATACTTTGTATTGCTTGATGTATTCGGTGTTGAAGATTTTCTAGAGTTGCAGGTGGTGTTTTCTAGACCTTTTCTTTTAAGTAGCCTCAAATGGAAAAATAGAATGTGGTTAAATCAGGTCATCTTATAGGGTCATTTGTTCCCAACCATTTTTGGTCAAATCTCTGATTTAAATAATTAGTCACAATTGGTGGGCAGGTTCACCATTTTGCTGAAATATGTACTTGTTTGCTGGAAGATTATTTAAAAATAGTTCAATTTCGTTCTGTAGAAAATTTAGATACATCTGTCCATTCAGGTGTAGCTTGTAAAAAATTGGTCTTATAATATGGGTTCCAACGATTCCTAACCAAACGTTAATTCCATGCTCCATCTCTTATTAACCGGCGATTTTCCGTAGCCCAATATCTGGTATTTTGTCGGTTAAACATTTCAGATTAGTAGATAATGATTCATCTGAATAAATAATTTTGTTTCCTCTCGATTGTAATTTTCTAGAAACCAATTGCAATATGCAAGTCTTCTACAAAAATCATTTTCATATAAATGATGGTGAATTTCACCAAGACTTAAAACAATGCTTTTTTAAATTCTTCTTACGCTTTCATGGCTAATATTTAAATTTAAAGCGATCTCTCACAAAGAAGCGGTGCGATCTGCCTGTAGCTCTGGAATTTCTCTGACATTCGCTATAAATGATATTAACATATTAATTTGTTCTTCTCGAGTATAAAATGGCATTTTAAAACTTTTTTACTTATATCTAGGTAGTCAGTGATTTTTTAACAATTAAAAAATTCTAAACATTAGTAATTTTCGTACAACGTAGAATCACAAATACTAGTTATTTAAGCAGAAGTTTATAAATTCCAAGAGAATAAAAATAAATAATATTCTTGGACTGTTCATTGAGTTATTTTGTAAAATAACGATTACTCACTTCAAAATGTCGGAACATTGAATTCAGCAAAAACTCCGCCTAAACCGCCATTTTGAAAACAAAATACGACTTGTGATATATTATTGGAATGGGAATTTATAGAGGTATCGTTCTATGAAAAAAGGCCACTTTCGGTTTTACCGGAAGTGGCCTTACTTTTCTCTCGGTAAAACCGGAAGTGATATTCAGTTGTTTTTAATGTCAAAAAATGTATTTTTATCCATTAAATCTTCATCCCAAATTTCAAATTTCTATCTTTTGTTTTAACAAAGTTTTGGTATGTGTAATGATTTCGGTGACACCGGGTATATATATGTATATATATATATATATATATATATATATATATATATATATATATATATATATATATATATATATATATATATATATATAGGGTGTCCCAAACTTCTGGGCTGAACGATTGCGCAGTTATGGTAGAAGATAGAACTTTCAAAATTTGGTGAAAATTGTACCATAAACGAACACATATTCTGAAAATATTATTGACTATGTAGGGTGTTCCAAACATTTTTGGCTTACATTTTTTTTAATGGAACACCCTGTATTTTATTACAAATTTGAATTCCCACGTTTAAGAGATTTTCAAAAATAGATGGTCTTACTATGTTATACAGGGTATTTTATAAGATATGACCTATAGTGTACAAACATTGTCCCTAATCTGTCACCTCGCCAGTCGCTAAATCTAATAATGTGTGGAGATTTTTTCATTTGATTAATATTGTGAGGTTATTAGATTTTTAGAAAATAGGTTAGAGTGGTATTTCGTATCTCTTGTAATACAGGGTGAAGCAAAACTCCAACTAAAGGATATCTCAAAATTTTTAAATTGAATACCTTGTATATTGTATTGTTATTTGTTAGTGATTGCACTAATCTTTCAAACGATGTAGGGTTTGTACGGTCAATTTCATTAAGCAGAATGAGAATATTAAAACTGTAAAAAAACCAACCGAATCATAAATTTGAACATAAATGTATAGCTATTTTCTAAGAATATAATCTTATGTTTTTTTTCATTTTAACAAATGTTCAAAATGCCTACCGTTTACTTCTAACTTTATTAAACTTCGATACTTTATTTAATAGTTCGGGAGTAATTGTTGCAAATGCATTTGTTTTTCTTGTTTTCATATCCTCTTTACTAGTAGCTTCTTGTTTATAAACAATATCTTTTAGTTTACCCCAAAGAAAAAAATCCATTGGGGTTAGACAAAGTGAACTTTCTTTAGTTCGTCCCAGTCGACCGCTGATGACGACAGCTTAGCTATTGAAACGTGTTCGGTGTTTTTTAATTACTCTCTGTGCGGTACGTGTGTGTATTTTGTTTATTACAGGTCCTGCCACAATTCCAGGTTTCCAGATTGTTCACGTAATAATTTAAGGTAAACTGGGATTGACCATTTGGAACTGTATTTGGTGTAAAACCTGAGTAAGACGATTTGTTTCAATATTTTCTCTAACTAAGTGTTCTTCTAGATAAACAAAAAATCTAAAGAAATTAATGGCTCGCCAACTAACTTAAAAGAAACGGTAAATGTTATTCAGGAAAATACGTTGCGGAGCTCAAGAAATATCACAGCGCTGGATTTACGAATGTCATTTTTTGGAATCGTTTATATAAAATTAAACAAATATAAAAAAATGTAAATGTTGACTAATTTAATTTGTTTTTGTTATCAAATGCAACCACTTCCGATTTAGACGAAAAGTGTAATATGAGTCTCTACAGTGAAGTATCCCTCAAAAACTCATATGGGTTGTACGACTCGGGCTTACTATATACAATTTGACTGTCTTGGATCATAAATAACTATTACGCTACAAACGCCGAGAGTATCGCATACGAACAAAGGTTAATGTACAGTAAGGCCGATGGTCGAGCGCAGTATGAAGTCTTATACACTTTTTGTGTTGCTTTTAGTCCTTGTTAACAATATATCTCAATTAAAGATGTTAGGGAAGTTCTAACACAAGCACAATATTGTACCACACATTATATGTTAAACAGTAAGTAAAATAGGTTGCCGTTGGATCATGTTAAATAAGCACGGTTAGTTAACTCTTTATAGCTAGATTTTTTTATTTAATCTGCAGCTCAGTTTAGATTTAATTTATGTTTTGACTAAAAATACGATTAATTATTTTTGTTTGTAGGTACATCAACATTTGACGAAAACTCAACAACCCAGCAGGAGTATTGTCTAAGAACAATGAAATTGAGAAAAACACTTGAAGAGTATCAAAGAAAAACGTTACGCGCTATATTTTCGGTGAATAAGAAACCAACGATTATGGAACTTTCAGAATTAAGCAAAGCAATTGGACTATCTACAGAAGTCTTACAGGTGCGTCGGACCTTTAGAATTTATTTAAATTAGCAATTTTATTGAAGGTCTGGTTTCGAAATGAAAGAGCTAGGTGTAGGAAACATCCAAAACCTTTTCGAAATATACTACCATCGACCGAAAAACCAGCTCAACCCGGATTTGTTGTGCTACCTGGATTAACACCTCCACAACCTGCTCCAGTGAATGTCGTTCAGCCAGGATTTCAACCAGGATTTTTGATTTTTCCACAAGAGGTGCAAAATATCGTTAGTAGCACAGCGTTTAGTGCAGTGCCATCAATTCAATATTCTGCAAACTCACAGCTTTAATTATTATGATAAATGTTTGGTTAAACAACTTTTTAATTTAAGTTTTCAAATATTTTACTTAAATAATCTGTTTATTTTGCAAAATTGTGGTTGATACATGTACCTACATTTAGATGTACCTCAATAAAGAGAATACATGTGCCTTTAATAGTATAGATTTCATTGAAACATTTACCCGTTTTATCACGTGTGGATGAAGTGTGAATTCGCAGTGATAATGTTTAAGATTTTTGTAATATTTGATGTAAAATTGTGGAAATGATGTGGTTGTAGCGACTGTTTCGTTTTAAATTTGTTTATTGTAGTGTCTATCGATAATGGCAAATGGAAAAAGGTAAACTTTTGATTTAATTGACGTAGCCTTAAAACCACTGGTAGTGGAAAACATTGATTGGAATCGTTGAGATTGTGTTAAAACCGCCGAGTAATTAATTTTTATTGATATGAAACTTCGATGCCGCCTTTTGTTGCGGTATAAATGGTCACTAGGACAAGGTAAAAGATAAACTTGGTTTTTGCACGGCTAGCTCGGCGTGCGGGTGAGGGTCTACTGGGACAAAGCAGTCTCGTCTCCGTAGTTTACGTTTCTACCAAAGTCAAAATCGGAAAATGACACAATAGGTTCCGGTAGGCGCCAGGATATTCTAAAAGAACACACCAGGGTGTTTTCAAATGCGAATAAAACGACGGTACGCAGTGGTTCGAATACCCAACTTACCACACTTACCGATCGTAACGCTCTTAGCTCAAGTTCCGCAATACTGCTTCACCTAAACAGACTTCAAAACTGCACCTTATCTTTTCAACTTACCACCGTGCAGCAATATTCAAATTTAATACAAAACTCTAATGTTCCCCTTACGTTAAATTACTCCCTTAAATTAATCAAAATAACACAAACCAACTGACTTCAATTCGGTTGCAGCACTTTTCTAAATTTGAAATTTACGTTACGTTAATTTAATTTGCCTGAATAATGAAGGTAATATTTTATTTACCTCCCTGCATAAAATATTAATGGTATTAAAAAAACAAAACACCTTAAATAGCTACTAAATAGGCAAAGGAAACTGTCCGAGAACGTTAACAAAATGACACAATAAATTCAAAAAAAAAAAAAATACAAATAAATTACTTCCAACAGGTTCCTTCGTTAACACACATTACATAAAAACACAATCAAATTTTATTCTTTTAAATCGCAAGATCACCAATAGAATGTAAATTACATTACCTAAGTCACGCAGGCAAATAGGGGATGATATCTGCTCTAGGACAGCGTCAGATACGGCTTATACAGTTCACCGTATGGCTGCTGGTCGACGATACGAAGCTGCCTTCCTCCAGGTCTCGAACACGAATTCAACTTGCTTTTCAATATAATGTCTCGTAACTTATTGAAGCAGCATTAACTATCTTAAATCACTTTAATAATTTCTTGTAACTCAAAGTTGATACGGTTCGGCAAACAAACACAAAAAAAAACACTCAGCAATTCGTCTTGTATAGTTTACGTTAATAAGTTCAATTACGAACAAAACAATCCTAAACGGTATGTGTGTGTGGGCGATCGTTCACTGCGTACACTTAATATTAGGAAAGGGGTTCTTTAATTATATCTCGTTACTAACGAAAATTCAATAGTCCTCAGGTTCGCACTACAATAAACACGAACCAAATTTCTATCATAAGCGCACTCGAAGATGCCGTTCTTCTCCACTAAACTAACTTTATGAGCGAGCCCGGTTGAAATGTTACTTCACAAAAAATCCCAAACTTGGTTATAATCGACTATTCTTTCAAGTCCTCAACACTACTCCCTTAACTTTCACTAGGAGCTCGCACAATGATGAAACCCCAATTCCGATAATTTGACGACTTACACACGCACACGACTTTACGCTTCAAAAGCTTAAGACAGAGTCCCTCTCATTCAAAATTACTTTCTCGCCATATTAAAAAAACGTTCCCCTCCATACAGATTCATTCAAACACACCAATCAACCATTTTAATTTTACAATTTCTACCCCTCTAAATTTACGATGCTATCTCGACTTCAGGCGAAGAAACGGCAGCGTTTGCACTTTCCTTCGTCATGATACCAAAATGTTATTGTAAAGGTACAACCAATCGCCCATCCATATTACTCACACGGATGAAAACCAACATTCTGACTCTACAACTGCTCCTCTACATGAATGCGACAGTACGGCACCAATGCGATAAAAACGCTTCTTTATACTGAAACTAGGTAACAAAACTAAACGAATTTATCTCAATAAAACTTCACATATGATTCGGGTAATAAACTGAAGATTGTACTTAAAATTCCAAAAAAACTACACTGACTTTCCTTAACGAAAATTACGTAACTATACCAAAAAAAAACGAAATTCCTTAATACACCTTACACATTCCTAAAATTCCTTTACATACAGCTTGTTCCATTCAAACAAAACATTCATTATCTACAGTAAGCTCTCAAACAAACAAAAAAAAATATACATACGGAATCTAACTAAGCGAATAAAGTTACACACAAAATTACCCAAGGCGTATACAGGGTGTTCGAAATACCCTGACACTTTCCTGCGCTCTTCTTGATAAAATTGTTTAGTTTTCCAACTTAAATAATGATACATTTGTCCGTTTAGATTCCTTGTGTTGTGTATGAGGTTACTGGACCATACGTGGTCGCAGATGAGGAAAGCGTTATCGAAGCACAGAATCAAATTTTATTGTGGATTGATATAGATTCCGTGAACTCGAGAGTTTATACACTTTGTTCGTCCGCAAATTTGTTATAGGGGTAATGCGTTGGTTTTTATCCCTCGAGGTAGACGGCTGGTCAGAAGTAGCAAAAGGGTAGACTTGTATCTAGAGACGAAATATACATTTTGAAATCCCTTTTGTTTTAAAAAATGGTTTGTGTAAAATGTCAAGGACGCATGTATGTGTCGTGTCTTTGAAACGACAACAGGACAGTCCACACAACCGCATAACTGCACCAGCAACAACCACCATCACAAGAAGTTTTTTGTTGATACCCACTCAACATCAATGATGTTAACAGGTATATTACCACAACACCACGCCAACCCATCAACCATGCATTCCACGCGCTGAAGAGGACAAAGACTCCTGAGCAGCACACCAGCAAATACAACATAATACTTAAATACTGTATTATATTATTTTGTAGTATTGTACTAGGTATTCCATCTATATACAAGGCGTTCATTTCAAAACTTTCTTCCTCAGACTTCTTGAAATATAAACTTTAAAAAATCGCTGAAATACGTTAAAACGATGATCTAGAGGGACAACGTTTCAACCAAAAATTGCTTCGCTCCCTTTTACCCCCCGTCCCCAGGAGTTACCCCCCTCAAAATCCTAAATAGTAAGAGGCATCGAGTGATAGCTCATTTGAAAGGTCCTTTTGATTCCTTTATTTTGGCGTTTATTTCTTTAAATTTGTCCATTCGTGAGAGATATTAAAGAAATGTTTTTTTTGCTTTAAGTTCCAAATCCTTAATTCTTTATTAAGAAGGAAACTGCCTGTTTAGAAGAATTAATTTTTATAGTTTTTTTTTTATAAATATGTTTAGTATTATTAATTAATCTATAGTTTTCTTTAACACTTGTGGGCTCTGTATCGTAATAAAAGTGAAAATTTTATTTTAACGTAGGTAGTTCAACCACTAAATCTCTTTTGTAAGCATGTGGTTACTCAGTATAAAGATTTAATGGTACAAAGAGTTTTATTTAAACAAAAAGAAGTGATATAAACATAAAAACAAACTGGTCCTTCGAGCCGGATTAAAATAAATTTTATGCTTACCAAAAAATAATTAGTAAAGGCATAAATAATCAAAATTGTGTATTTGTAGAAGAAACTTCGTAATCTGCATAGATAACAGCACGTCGATTTAAAATTGAATAGTGATCCAGAGCGGCAAGTGACCCACCAACTGCCTAAGGCTGCGACTGCCCACCATCTGTGTCCCTTCTTTGTTCGAAAAGGGGTTTTAAAAGTAAGTGAGTTTCCTTTATTAAACCTGTCCCTTGTTTGCATGGTACCTGCTATTATTGCGTATTTGTTTGGGGTTGTTTATTTGTATTACACAATAATGCTGAGTTAATCAAAAAGCGTGGCATTATCAAGGGTCAATTAACTAGATTTCAGACCTATTTAGAAGCAGTTACGACTCCTGATAGAGCTATATTGTCACAGATAGAAAACCGTTTAAAACCATTGTACCTTTATTAGATGAATTTAAAGCACTACAGTGTACAATTGTGCCAACTGCATCAAATAATGCGGAAGTTTCGCAAAATTTGATTGACAGAGAAAATTTTGAAACCGCGTAGTTTAATAACTGTGCAATAACCGGCGTATTAATTAAAAATTAAGTTCTCGAACATCAATATAAACGAATGTCTCGCCGGTTACTAACCTTGTACCCTCCAATAATCAAATATCATGAAAATTGGCTTGAATTTCGCGACCTATTCACTTCACTGATATAGAACAATGACACCATAGGGAACGTGCAAAAATATTATCTTAAAGCGTCGTTAAAGGGGGAGGCCAGCCCAATAATTCGGTCCTTGGAGATCTCCGATTCGAACTATGCCATAGCCTGGAGCTCCTGATTAGAAAGATATGATAATAAACGATTAATAATGAATAGCCACAATAAGGCTCTGTTTAATTTAGCGTCTATTACTAAAGAATCACATGTATTGTTACGGCAGTTAAATGATAATTTATTTAAACATTTGGGATCGTTAAATGCCTTATCTCAAGACGTGGATCATTGGGATGCTTTGTTAATATATTTAGTCATAAGCACGCTCAATGTATTAAGCAAGCGCGAGTGGGAATCCTGTATAATAGAGGGAGAGCTCCCAATTATGGAAGTTTTAAAATAGTTTTTTAAAACATAAATGCGAAATGTTGCAAACAAACAAAATGCGCATAAACTTCAAAATTATTTGGCGCAGTCCCTATTTACAGCAAATTCAAACGGGTACAAGCAGCTGTTATGCGTTTTCTGTAAACAAGCGCATAGTATTTATTACTGTGAACGATTTAAGGTACTTCCTGTAGCTTCGCGTATCGATGAAGTAAGTAGAAGACAATTATGTTTCAATTGTTTGTGGGATAAACAGGCCTTGTAAGGCACCGCTCTGTAGAATGTGCAGAAGGAAACACAACACCTGATTGCACTTAAATAATTCTCTAAATTCTGTGGATCAGAATCTACCCGAATCTCAAATAACTGATGTTCAAACATCACAGAATAATGTCGCAGAGGAGCAATTAGTCGCTGCGTATAACGTTGTCAGAAATCAGTCAAGAATTTTGTGATCTACGGCAATTGTAAATATATTTGGTCAGTTAGAAAATGTCCACCAATGTAATGTTTGATTAGGTATGTTACGTGCCTAATTGGAAAACGTTTCTTTTTGATAACGTTCGTCATTTGGTCAAATTTACTTACTAAAAACATCAATTTATTCTTAGGTTGAATACTTCCAATTCACTATTTCGCAAATTTTTACGCATCTATAATTGCATTTAAATTAACGTATGTAACTTTCGTACACATCTCTTATTTAGTTAAAATAAGTCAAATTTAATACCTTCAGCAACATCTCTAAGATTTCGGATCATTTAATATAAAGCAGTTAAAATGGAACCTGGGATCTATTAGGGTCAAATAATAAATATAATAAATATATATTTTCTACACATTTTTAACTGTTGGCAACAATGATTAAATACAAATTTTCCCAAGTTTGTAAAATTGATTTATAAGGTTTTGGCCAATTTTTCTTTCTTCCTTTTTAAGAACGCCCTTGATGGTGGATGTTGAGTTTCTAGAGAATTTTTCGTTTCTGGTTCTGGTTGCTGAAGCATCATTTTTTTGGAAAATTCTCACTTAAGTAAAAGTATTACTAATGCTTTTAAAAGGCGGATATAATTGAAATTATTCCTTCGTCCACATTTTCGGTAAGTGGCACATGTTTCGATAACCTCATGGTAATTAAAATTGTTTTCAGGTTTTTGAATATAAAAGCATTCAATACTAATTCTTTACATGTATAGACACTTCAATCGAAATTACGTTGAATGTTCACCACCGGCTCGTTTGTCACCTGTAAGAGGTATGAACGGTCATAATTAATTAAACATCGTACTTATATTTCCTTCTTTTAGCATCTCTGTACTACCTACATTTCTAACGTCATTCCTTCTTAAATTTTCTGCTCACATTTTACTGTTACGTTACATCCAAAGTATATGATTATCGCTGGAAGGCATAAGAGCCTTGCTGACATCTATGACCATATACGTGAAGGCTGCTAGATAATTGGAATAATACCCGAAATTTGCAAGATCAAATAAGTAGTAGTTTCGACAATAAAGGTCAGATCTTTTTTTTTCCTTATCACCTGGTTACACGATTGTATTTCTAAAATTTCAAATACACTTAGGAGGTTCTTAGTGAATTTCTACAACGAAAATAAATGGACTGATAATATTAATTTTGTAATTAAATAATTGACAATTGTTACCTCTTAATTAAATTTATATATTTAAGGTGCTTCCAGCAATTCACTTTCACAAAATCCTTTTATCTAAAACAGTATATATATATATATATATATATATATATATATATATATATATATATACACTAATTCAGTTTTGAATATTTTTGCACACAATCACAAGTAAAATTTCGATTGAATCATTAAAAGTGACTTGATAGACCGCACCCAAACAGGTTTAGCTTCCATTTTGACTTAATTAATTCTAGCTTCTGTGGCTACATTCACCCAACGATTTAACACCTGTTTTGATTGCAATATACCGGGTGTAACGATTATCTATATTACGTGAACTACTGCAAATGTTAAACATTTAATTTCATATGAATTTGTAATGTTGTCTCTGAATCTTTATGTGTTATGTACATTACTTTTTCTTGTGGACAAGGTTGTCCGGGCCAGTTTATTTCCTATAAATTTCTTGATTATTTGTTTGTTACGGTAGTTATTTACTGTGGACCGAACAAGCTTTCCAATTTACTGTGTACTGTGCGAAGCGTAAGGCAAGCAAGTTCATTAACTAAATTATTTTTTTAATTATTTTTTATCTTATTAACATCCCACTGGGATTATGTGTTAGATTAGCTAATTCCGAATACGAGCAGTAAGATCTTACAGCAGCCGGAAGGGGGCATATAATAATTTTTTTTTTCTAATTGAAATTTAAATTATAATTGCTGTGGGCACAAGCTGAGGCTCATTGCTTGCCATCGTTGGCTTTGATGGAATGTTAACTTAATTTTTAATTTATTTTTTTTCTATTCTTTTGTCAGGATATAGACAATAAAAATTACTTTATCGGAGGAATTGTTGACTCATTTCTACTTCTTCCTTCATTTTTTTTTTTTTGGTAAATCCTGTTTCAGGCTTTACGGGGTTTACTCTCCTCTCAACACTTGTTGAATATTTCTTTATTAAAGCCTGTGACGCCTACTCATATCCGGTTCCTATCTAACTATATTACGTTCACTTTAAGTTATACCTCCAAAACAACCACGCATCCCAGTGTTCTGCGGTCTTCCGACCGTACGCCTGAGCTTAGTCGAGCCCATTCCTTTTTTTATGCCATATGATGGTTAGACACGTGGCAGGTAGCAGAAGTCAATCTAATTTTACAACTGTGAATTTAGTAAATAAGTTAGGTTTACGTAGAACCAAAATAAACATAAATGTAGTTAGGATCAATCGAATAGCCTCAAGCTTAACTTATTGCGTTGAATTAGAATTATATTCCAATTATAAGCAATAAAAATATATAATATATTTCATAGTTGTTCCACAAATTACAGGAACCGTCACAATTTTTCTTTTGACAATACAAGGCTAGGTATTCCCTCTAATATTCAACTCGCAGGCAAAACATTCAACGAACCTAGTATGGTTGATTGATTAGTAGGGGCCGAAACATTGCACACTTTATTATACATTGGTCAAGTAACCTTAAATGGTGCCAATCTTCTGCTACAACAAACAACCCTTGGGTGGGTATTGACCGGTCCTATTGACCCAACATTTTCTCAATACCAAGAAGTTATTTGTAACTTGGCGGAACGTAATCCCATTGATCTAGAATTGCACGATCAGGTAATGAGGTTCTAGAATTTGGAGGAGTGTTCTAAGACAAGGATATTATCACACGATGAAAAATTATGTGAGCGTAATTTTGAACGAACCAATACTCAAAACGATGGTAGGTTTATAGTATCTATTCCCTTAAATCAGTTTTTAAATAATTTAGACCATTCTAAGGATTTAGCGATAAGCGGATTGTGTTCACTAGAACGTAAGTTATGTAAAAAATTTTGAATTAAGGCAACAATACGTAGCGTTTATGAGAGAGTGTGAAGCGATGGGTCACATCACCAAAATAACAAATTTAGATGGGGAGTCTGTCAATAACTATTATCGACCGGATCATGCTGTGCTTAAGGAGGATAGTATGACTACAAAATTGCGAGTAGTATTTGATGCGCCCGCGAAAACAGCGACGGGTGCCTCACTAAATCATATTCAGCTGGCAGGACTCATTCTACAGGATGAATTATTTTCCATTTTAATTAGGTTTCGCACCCATAGATACGTGGTTTCACCAGATGTCGCAAAAATATACCGTCAAGTACTAGTTCAGCCTGACCAAAGAGATTGGCGCGAAGGTTCATCTCATTGTTTGAGCTATTACCGTTTGAACACGGTCACATATGGTACACACCCTTTTTGTCCATTCAATGCCTTCAGCAATTAGATCACGAGAATGCCCACCAATATCCGCACGCTTCGAAAATTATCGTAAAGAATTTCTATGTAGATGACTTGCCCGCGGAAGCAAATGCAACTGAAGAAACCATACGTGTACGCAATGAAATTATAAAAATCTTAAAGCGGGATTGTGGGTTTCAAATGAATCAAAGGTCTTGAAAGGAGTGCAACATTCTAAAAAATCGATAGTTTTGCAATTTAGCTTAAATGAAGGCACGAAAACTTTGGGCCTGATATGGCTACTCGTTTCTGGTATAATAACTTATAATACACACACAAATAGATCGGGTACTCACGTAACTAAGAGACAAATCTTTTCGACTATAGCTAAAATTTTCGATCCGTTAGGCTTATTAGCTCCGTGTATTATCGTTCCAAAACTTATATTTCAAAAATTATGGTACAAGTTATCATGGGACAAGTTTATACCCGTAAGCCTTCACACTCGCTGGATTCAGTTTGTGAATCAGATAGACGGTTTGGACAATATTAAAATTCCCCGGTGTACTTTAATCGGAAACTTCATGTCTTTAGAAATGCATGGTTTCTGCGATGCAGCGGAAAGCGTTTATGGGGCGTGTTTGTATATTCGCACCAGAGATAACTCGGGAAATGTTCTTGTGCCAAGTCTAAGGCAGCACCTGTAAAAGGAGCCTCGATTCCGAGTATTAAGGTTAGGGAAGCTCTTAACATAAAATTCTCTAATGTAATTTGCTGGTGTGATTCTACGGTAGCTCTAGCATGGATGAGGTCGTGCCCCAGTAGCCTAAAGCTATTTGTCGGAAATTGTGTATATGAAATACAGGAAAATTGTTCCGTTTAAGCATAATCCTGCGGACTTATTATCGCGTGGGATTGATGCAAACAAATTATTGCGCTTAAAATGTTGGTGGAATGGTCCTGCTGGTTATCGGAACCAAAAAATAATTGACCGGCAGGGCCATATAATGGTGATAACTCCCGGTCCCTCACACCTTTTTTATCCGACCCTAATGACCTTAATTCCCTCACTTCTTAATAGGCAGAGGCCTTCTTAGTGTATCAGAATGCAATCTGGTCGATGTCAAGGAGTTGATGTTATTACGATTTCAACGCTATCACCAAATTGTTTACCATTTCTGGAACCGCTGGTCTAAAGAATATATTAGCGAGCTGTAACGGAGGACAAAGTGGTAGAAAAATGATCAACCCTCGGTACACGAAGGAACAATGGTGCTTTTACACGACGATAATACTCCACCCTTGAGATGGCAGCTACGACGGATTGTTAAGGTGCATCCATTGCGGATAAGGTGATACGGGTCGCCAGTGTAAAAACGCGCAGTGGGTGTATAAACGACATTCTACCAACAGAATAAAGATAATGGGCAACTGACGGCCTAATCTGATTGACATAGACAATATAGAATTTAAAGTAATTTTAACACATCAGATCTATATTCTTCTTGCGGTTTTATTTTAACAGTATACTTAATTGTAAATTTTACTATTTCTTCCGGTACATATGGAAATGGTACCAGTCGACTAAGAAGTGAACAAAACTGTCAGTCACATAAGACTGATTGCAATGTAGCCAAATAATGCCGCCATGAACATAAACGATTAATAAAATTGTTAATTAGAATAAGATTAATAGATGTTTTTCTGATTCATAAAAAGAAATTTAGATGCAAGCAATGTGTGAAAAATGATGCATCAAACGCTGCTTTGAATCGCCATTTAAAGTATGGCTGTGGCAAAGAACCAATGTTTAAATAGTTTCACTGTCCATATAGAGCACATTAAAAAGTGCATGTACAGAGACACTACGCTTATCTTTATTTAAAATAAAGTCTTAAGTTAAATAAGCGACTTAAACAAGAAAAAACCAAAAAGTTTATTTTGTTTTACTTTAGCCACAGATAAAATACAACCTTTATAAAACCTTAAAAAGCGGATGTATGATTCTATTTTGATGTACATTACACGTTGTTGAGTTTTGTCAAATAAGGAGCTGTTCAACCTTTATGAGGTCAAATTGGTTAGTTTTCTTTTTTAAAAATGTGAACATTTTTTTCAACGATACAAAGGGTAATGCGGAATCTTTAAGTCGCTTGCTAAATGTCGAGCAAGACATGTGATACCTTTAACCTCATTTTGTGACGATTGTGTAGAGGGCAATGAAAGAGATATTTGGAATATCCTCAAAAAATAATTCCGAATCACGCCAGGGAGATGAAACTGGGAGATGCACACCTTTATTTGGTATTCTAGAAAATAACAAAACAGATTTAAAAAAAATCCCGCCGTTTATCGTGCAATTACGCATACATACTTTGACATTTGATCTCAATTTTTAAAGATACTTCCGAATAGCCGTCCATTTAACCGTAGGTTATTCTGTTGGCTTTCACCTTTGTTTCAGTTGTAATTATCCGATCGAGGTCAAATAGAACGTGTACATCTTTAAATTGTATGTTATAAACTAGCGAAAACGCGAACACGGACGGATGGTTGGACAGACCGGATCAGATTGACATGGTGAAATTATAAGAATTTGCTACACATTATTAATTAATGAAACCTTTTATCACTTGACGACCGATAAATTGTTTTTATAATATCTACATTTGAAATGTTTAGTCGGTAGACTTTTGGCGATATTGAATTTTCTTTACAATACGGTTTATTTTAATTTCTAAAAAAGTCTTTCATACTATCCAAAATACGTCTGTGAAGTTGCAAGAAGTTGTGATTGACAATTTACCATTAACTGATATAAAGAAGGTTGTGGTATCAACTGGATGGTGCGCCCGCTCATTGCACGGTTATTACTGGGTTTTTCAAAATAAATTTGATTTTTTTTAGATCCATTATTCTTAAACTACTGATCCATCAAGCGACCAAATGAGATCGAAATAAGTAAAGGCTTGCACTTGTGCGAATAGAGAAAGGTTTAGGCTTGACCCAAAAATCGAGCAATTTGTTTATACTTAGAAACGCCCGCGTTTAGGCATAGGGCCATGTTAACAAGAGTTGTAGATTTTTGAATTCTGAGCAGGATGCTGCCGAGAAAATTGGGGCATTCCATTTACGTACCCTTCTCATTAAGACAGTACGTTAAGTTTCGTTCCAATTATCTTAATAATCTTACCTTAATCCAAAACAACAAACACATACACGTCAGTTGAATTTAGAAAATCTTTAAGTTCAATTAATATTTAAAAAAACGCCCAACGGTTAACGAAATTTTGCAGCATAATTTACCAGAATATTATTGGCTGCACCTTGTATACTCGTAAAACTAAGCTAGTAAGACATTGTCTATATGTTTCGGAACTTAACTTCGTTATAAATATTAACTAATATTTATAATAGTCAATATTCTGAAATAAACATATATCACCTAATTTAGAAAATAATAATTAAGTCTATTAATCTTTAACCACGAAATCGCTAACTCCTATCTCAAAATTGAAACAAGCGCAAAGATCTCTGCGTAATTTGGAAGTTATGTTCCATCCAACTATTGTTTGAAATTGTAATGACAATATCGCTTCTCATAAATATAACTGGTTAGTACTATGACACTCGCTGAAACTAAGGTTAATTCTGTTAGTTGCATTACATCTACGAAGCAAAGTAATTAAATTTTGTAATCGGCTTGACTAGAAAAACTCAATTATCAAGCCAACACAAATATATCCAAAATAACAAGATGAATCTTGGTGCATCCTTATACGTAAAAAGTAAAGCACTCTTAATGTGGACTATATAAACTGACTGCTTCAAATCTCAGTAAAATTATTGGGTAAGGACCATTATATCTCAAATAAAAGAGTAAGCTAAATAACTAACTCTATTAAAAGAAATTTTGTTAATGAATTATACAATGACTGCCACGATTAAGCAACACTCAAAAAAATTATCTTCATTTACCTAAGTTTTTTCGTACTAAATCTTATTCTATTCTCTTAACTAAACACAGAAAAAAGTTAGTGGTGGGAATTGGTCGTCCTTATGGCCTAGTCCTTTTAAAATCAAGTTAACCTAGTTATTGAGGGCGTGTTCCGTTAATTAATCATTTGAGATTACACATACATACGCGCCTTTTGCTTTGCTGATGCAAACTTAAATGTTTTGTTTTCTCCGACGTTCTTTAACGGTTGCATTAATGGAGCAATTAGTTTACTGACTGCCTTCTTAAATATTCGTTGAATTTAATAGTATAACTATTGGGAAGAGACGTACTACCGTGTTGATAAACGTAAAGTAGATCTTTCTTTCTTTAATAGTGTTTTCTCCTTCCCTCGCGCACAAGTTGCTGCATCGAGAAGTGCGGCATCGTGCGGTCGCGCACTTTATGAAACTAAAGGCAGTGCGCGATGTGTTCGCACTTGCAGTACCGTATAGAAAAATTGAACCATCATCAAGCGTTCAAAAATGTTATTCACTATTTATACCTATTTAATTAACATTTATAATAAATAGTATTTATTTTCAAATTTACTTACCTATTTATTTTATTTTTCATGAGAATTGTGAGTTTATAAAGGTTAATAAATAATTTACTTAAAGAAAAAATAGAAATACGAGAATTGCATATTAAATTTATTTTTTTAACAAATACTTAATGTAAAACAATAAATTTATACAGATGAAAGTTTCCTAACTTTTTTTTGTTTGAAACTTTTTCACCCTTAATTGTTCAGACTCAAATTTTAACACTCGTCTTATCATCATTTTGAACATTAAATTTAAACCCTCATCTAAGTGCAGTTAAAATTACTTAAATAAACATTTGCCTTTGCCTTTATTAGTAATTGTGACATAATAATTGTTTTTAAATTAATTACACGGTACTGCGTGCGGTGCTACCCGTTTCGTGTTTCGCATAACACTCAATTTTTCGTGTCACCTAAGATTCTCACGCCTAGTAACGCCGCCTACATCTCACGTCACCTATAGAGCTTCAAATACATGCGTAAGAATCCGTCTCTTCCCTATTTATACTCAATCGTTTAACTCACTTCATGTGTAAATGTTTAGTTGTACCAAGCGCGCGACTGTTTTAACTAAAGGTTTGCTAACAAAAGACCTGTCTAGTCTACCATTCTTCATCTTTTACATATTGTCACGTCAATTTTGTGAACGTCACGAAATATTTACCCACAAATCAAAACCAACCATTCTCAAATGGTTTAAATGTCACGTGCCTTTGCCGAACAGAAAAAATGAAACAAAACCAACGCAATTGAAAAATCACTTTTTGTTGCTATCTTTAAACGTTTACGAAAAACGTACTAAAATGTCCATATTTGACATTCATATTCATTTGGTACAATATTCAGAACTACACTTAAATTTTTATCAACGTGTTACATGTGTGATGCCTCTCCTCAAAACTTATCAAGTTTTAATACTAATTACCCTTGCATCAAACATACGATTCCATTGTGAAATCCTAACTCATTTATGCAAGAATATACATGCATATTTCTTCTATAGTATCAAGATATCCATTCGCTCACGCTATCTGTTCATCTCAGTTTTAATACAAATATCCAGTGGCACATTATCGTCTCAATAGTGTGTTTACTATAACACTATTTTTCCTGCAAATTTAATTATTTCAGCTCACAATCTTTTATACAACATTTAAATCTGCTTTTGTGCAATACTTAACGTTTAATACAAATTCCATTGGCGTAACATTACACCAAACTTAAAAGTTGTATCAAAAAAATTCACCCGTAAGTACACACGTTCCTGCAATATCAGAAATGCGTAATACGCACAGCGCAACACTAAATATACCCTGTGCGTCAAAATAATCTCACAGTAGGTGGTAGTTGTATAATCAATTGAGGTGTATATATATGAAAACATTTTCTTACGCTTGTTTAATTAAAAGAGTTAAAGAAATAAAGGTGAATGTGTTTGTGAAATTAACTGAATTGCATATAAAGTACAAATTTTGTGTAATAATTCCTGTATCAGTCATTAACTTACTAAGCTTAGTGTGATAGTGGCTTCGCGATTCACTGGATATTAAAGTTTAGTGCATTTGCTGATTGGATTACCAACCTTTTGTAAATTACAACTTAAAGGAGATGATATACGGGAATGGACAGGATATTTAATTATGATAACTTTGTATAGCAACATTTAGAGTCTTGTCAGAATTCGGAGCACCGGTGAAATCTTTGCGTCTTTAGACGTTTCAAATCATACACACGATCACCTTTTAGCGTATTTGCTAAAAATTACACATTTTGTTCATTTGTTCATGTGTTTAGGTGTTACACTATTACCTGCTAATCTCTGTTTAGAACAATTTAAACACAAACATTTAAAATTTAGTCAACTCGTGTCATCTTAGTCATAGTTGTACACAATGTAAGGTTAGAATAAGAAAAAAATCAGTTTCGATTTGAAGACCTGAAGTCTATGAACTGGAATATCTAAAAGATATTTGCGTCTTATGCTTTATCAGTACGAAATCTTATCTTTTGATAAAGGTATTTGTGAGATTTTTGTGGTTAGTATTTTATAATAAAAACACTAGAGAGTAAAGAAGTCGGCGATCCCGCATTGATAACATCCAGTAGATTTGATCATATGAGAAATTCTGTTCTTTCGTTTAAACCCGTTGTATGAACCTAAGGCACGCATTTTGTACTTTTGTATTCTTTTACTATAGTAGAGCGTTAACAAGAGTCATGAACATCACAAAAGTTAAAACTAGAGTCGCATAGTAATTTTTTGAGATTCTGATTTAAAATATGTCTATTCGAATGTAAATGTTTAAGAGTAATAAATGATTTTTGTATTAATTTAGTTATGTGATTAGTGAAGCGAAGATTGGTATCCATCCAGAGTTTTTTGCATTTTGCACTACTGGTAGAGGAGAAACTATTAATGCAGATATCTATATTATCTACCCGTACATTGGTGTTATGAAAAGCCAATACACAACATTTGCTTATATTCAAATTTGAGTGATGTTTCATTGATGTACGTCTACGTTAATTAATTTGATCAGATACATCAAACGATCTGTACAATTGTGTGTCATCGGCATCAATATGAACTTTGCAATGCACTAAGGATTTACCTAAATTAACTGTATACATTGTATATAAAAGTGAGCCTAGAATAGATCCTTGAGGAACTCCAGAAAATTGAATACAAGTCAGAGTAACAATTGTAATTTATAAAAACTCGACTAAACCTATTAGAAAGATAGCTTTCAAGTAACATGATATCTTGATCACCTAGGCCTATAAAACGCAAGATAGACACAAGTAAACTGTGGTTTAGGTATCAAAGGCTTTTGAGTAGTCTAATAGAATAAGTATCTTTATTTTGATCTATGGCACGCAATATATCAGTGATGTCTAATAGCGCACTAGAACAACCGAAACTTTCACGAAAACCCGATTGGGTATAAGGCAAAACATTATGGTTATTTAAATTCTGTTTAATTTGTAGAGATAACAATTTCTCGAAAATTTGAGAGAGGGTAGGTAATATACTAATAGTCCAATAACGAATTATAGCGCTCAGTTTTTAATATAGGTTTAATTAAATATATCCTTTATACACCAAGAAATGTGTTCGTACATTCATTCACTATGTGGCATAAATATGGCAGCAAGAAAGGACACATAAATTTGATTATTGCTATACTTATGCCATCTGAGCCTACTGCATTAGTATATATATTTTAACAATTACATTCTCAATATGATTTTCAGTAATAGGGTTAAAATTAAAACGAGTGCAATTCATTAATTTTCCATTATTATAAAAGTAAGATAAGCCGAAATCTGGAGTAGCACTACTTTGAACAAAAGAGAAGAAATCATTTACGTTAACATTATGTTATATAAGTGATTATTATCTTGAGTTTTGTTGACATAGACATTGCAATCTCTTAACCTTGACCATGTTTTTTTAGAGCCAATTTCTTTGAATTTGAAGTTCAGATAAGCACTCTTTTTATTTCTAATTGCAGTCGTAGCATAATTTCTCGGCTGATTAATATACGCCCATTTACTAGGGATAGCATTTTTCAAACTGTAGTTGTAATCTGTAAGCCCTGTCGCGCAAAGAAAATAGCTTTTGGAATGGTAGGAGTAATCCAGGGATTATGATTTCGTTTCGTATAAGTAAACATCTGGGCATGTATATCAAATGAAGCAATTATATTAGTATTTAGGAAAGAAAGCTTGTTAATAGAGCAAGAACAATATGCTCAAAAAAGAGGATCTGGACAAAGAAAAAGAAAATATCGCTAGAACACTCAAAGAAAATTGCTACCCCGGTCTAACACCTAACTTAAACAAGGAAAGGGTAATCGAAAATGAAGAACATAAATATACATCTATAATACCATATATATTCAAGGTACCTCAGACAAAATACGAATGATAAGCAGAAAATACAAGATAAGCACTGCATTCAAATCGACCAGAACGCTCAGGGGAATACTAACTAAAACCAAACCACACAATGAAGATCAGAATTCCAAGAATTGTGTATACAACCTACCATGCATATACGGCAGAGTATACATAGGAGAGAGCAGTAGACCACTCAAAGTGAGTACGCAGGAACATAAGAACAACGTCCGCAAGGGCGAAACCGAACAATCAAGGATCGCCGAACATGTCTGGAACGAAGACCACCGCATCCAATGGGATAACATACAGATAATGGCAAAGGACGAGAATACAACTCGTCGGAAACTCAAAGAACCCACATGCATCGCAAGTTCTAAAAAAATATATACTGGATTACTCAGTGGCTCAGCGGTAAAGGTGTCAGACTAGTTTGAATCTGAGAGTAGTCAAGTGCTTCAGAAAAAATTACATAAGATATGAATTCGACTCAAGTGCGAATACAGCCCTTCTCAGGACTAAGTCTAATGACGGAAGCCGAGTCCGCATCCGAAACGTCGCGCTCAAATAGCAAACAAAAACTGTGGAAATAGGTCGATCAACTCAAGTAATATGAAACCACAGTTACAAAACACTTATAATACAGAATTGTTAATATCGGTTATATCAATGTAGAATCAATCGTAATCAATGTTATGCACTGCTAAAACTCTGGGCTCATCGAACTCTGTGTCATTACAAACTACTATTAGATGTATCCATGTGACCGGGTTGCCGGTTATTATTGTAGGTTCATTGACTACTTGTTTGAGATTAAGAGATGCAAGAATATCCATACATGTTTTGGTAATTGTATTATATAGATTAAGTATATTCACATTAAAATCTTCAAGGCAACAAAGATCATCATTAGAGGGAATATAATAGTGCAATAGTATTTTCTAAACCTTCTAAAAAAATAGTTTATTGACGAATTAGGCCTGTATACCGGTCCAGGTAAAGTAGTTTACTTTTCAATTAGATTTTAAACCATATTTGTCCTAGTGATTCAGTTACCCTCTTCAACTGCAACGTCATACTTATGCACATTATTTAAGTAAAATCCAACACCTCCACACCTAGGCATTCTTGCTTTATGATAAAATGTGTTTTTTGGCTGAGATTTTTCATTGTTAGCCTTCACCGTTAGAGGGTTTTCTGATTTGTCATCTTTAAGACAGTTTAACAGTATTTAATTTTTAATGGCCTACTTATTCTTTACTAAAATTTAATTCTATAGTTGGCTTTATACGTTTCTCAAACTGCGGTATTTATAGCAAGCTGATGTTTATGTTTTAATTTTTCAACTTTGACAAAATTGTTTACAACATATTTAACCATTTTAATAGATTTTACTACAGACAAAGATAACTGTATGTGTTATCCAAACGTTTAAACGTTTAGATTGTATAATTTAAAAAACACCATTAAAAAAACCAAAAAAAAAAAATATTTTATTATGTGTGATAATGGTGAAAGTTTACATTATCATATTTCCCTAATAATTTCTTTTAATTACTCGCTTCCGAGATGGTGGTAGTGCACTTTTACAGGTTTCCATATGATTATAAATATAAATACTGGTTTATTCGAAATTTACACCGTAAAAGAAAACAACGTTTACTTGGTGAAAATCTTAATGTTTTTTGTAGGTTATAATTCGTATACAACAAAATCCTAATTGTAGAAAGTTTATGTATATATTGAGAGAATATTTATGTCCAATAATCATGTAAGTTGGTGTTAAACATTTACATATAATTGATAACTCAAGATAATCGAATTTCTAGGTTTCCCCATGACACATAGAACGGTATGCTACATAGTGACCGAGTTTCGTGTATGTCTTCGCATTTGTGGCAGCATTTGTTTACTCACCGTTTACAGTCCTATTTGGTAGTTTTGGTTTATATTTTGATTTATTTGTAATTGTGAGGTTTTGTTTAAAAATGTCGAATTGTGCTGTTGCCAAGTAAGAATGATTTGGCCAAAACGTGGACTGTTGCTTGTCGGCGTAAAAGAACAATGTAAAAATGGTGAGTTAATATAAACAAGAATAATACCGAGGGTAATTCGCAGCCTATAGTCGAAGACACACTGAGATTGCAGGATCAATCACATTCAGGTCCGGCCGCAGCGCGCGGTACTTGTTTTCATCATTTACTAAATAGCAAATGATACTATTTTTTAAAAGTTTACAAATTAGATTTTACATTTTTTTGTACATGAAACGATTATTACGATAATAAAAGGCGGCAAAAATCGTACATTTACAATCAAATAAAATATTTGTATCTACTATCAACATGTAATGCCAAGTTTCACGACATTTAATGACATATCGTAATGTCTTTACTTTACCGTATTAGTGCGGTATAGTATCACTTTACCGCACTATTGCGGTAAAGTAAAATTGAGAATAAAATAATTACTAAAATAAAGTCTAACAAAATTTAATAAGCTATTTATTATAAACATTAGTAATAAAATTCTTGCAATTAGAAATCTTTAAACCAGATAGGGTAGAGGCAACACTAACATTGTCCACAGAATTGATTTGATTAAACTTTACAATGACAATTATATAATACGCCTGCTTGGATAGTACCGTTCTTAATACATTTCGCTGATTGAATTAATTATTTCTCTATATAATTAAAACTGTTGATAGTAGATAAAACGTTGTACGATGTTCGTATCGTAATTTCATATTACGATACTTGACGAGTTATCAAACTCGGCCTTTGGCCTCGTTTGACAATTATCCTATCGCGTATAGTAATATGAAACGTTACACCCGCGTGAAGTTGGCAGCCAAAATGCCGAAAACAACCGAACGACCAGTGGCGCGCCGCGTCGTCTATCACTAGAAAGAAGTATGCGCATGCGCACACGTCTAAGATTCCATTATCTGGCAGCCAAATAGGAAATTTAGATCCCACACTTAACACCAAATTCAAACTAGCCCATGGGATCCAAAAAGCACAACAAAAGATAATTCAAATTGTCCATCATTCTCCGACAACAGTTTTTATATTTTGACAATTACAAGCTAATTTGGAAATACTGTTAGTATACTCAAAAAAATTGGTAAGAAAAAGGTTTACAAAATTTAACGCTTACAATGTCATTCGCACTTACCATTAGTTTCCCCAAAAAATTGACAATCATTTACTGTCCATCTGAGCGGTCGAAACCCACCCCAAAGTATTAAAAAATTAATACAACACCCTTAGAAAAAAGATTTCACAATCTAACCAATACAGTGTAATTTACATTTACCACTATTATCTCCAACAAAATTGGTAATCATTTACTGCCCGTCTAAGGGGTTGAAATCCACCCCCAAAGTATTAAATAATTTACACCCTTACAAAAAGGGTTTCACATTCTAACCCTTACAATGTTATTCGCATTTACCCTCAGTGTCCCTAAAAAATTGTAAATCATTTACTACCCGTCTGGGGGTTGAAACTCACCCCCAACGTTTAAAAAAATTCGTATAACACATTAGAAAAAAGGTTTCACATTCTAAGCCTTACAATGTTATTTGCATTTACTCTTAGTATCCCAAAAAAAATTGGAAATCATTTACTCCCATCTGATGGGTTGAAACCCACCTCAAAGTTTAAAAAAAATCATATAACACCCTTAGAAAAAAGGTTTCACATTCTAACCCTTACAGTGTAATTCGCATTTAGCACCAATATCTCCAAAAAAATTGGCAATCATTTACTGTCTGTCTAAGGCGTTGAAACCCACCCCCATAGTTTTAAAAAGCTCATATAACACCCTTAGAAAAGAGGTTTCATTTTCTAACCCTTACAGTATTAGTCGCATTTACCGTTAATGTCCCAAAAAAATTGGCAATCATTTACTGCCCGGCTGAGTGGTTTTAAAAAATTTGTCCCTTAGAAAAAAGTTATCACATTCTAACTCCTACAATCTAATTTGAATTTAGACGGGTAGTAAATGATTGCCCATTTTTTTGGGGATATTAGTGGTAAATTCGAATTACGCTGTAACGGTTAGATTGTGAAACCTTTTTTCTAAGGGTGTTATATGAATGTTTTGTTACTTTGGGGTGGGTTTCGACACCTCAGACGGACAGTAAATGATTGTCAATTTTTTTGGGGATACTAACGGTAAATGCGACTAACATAGTAAGGGTTAGAATGTGAAACCTTTTTCCTAAGGGTGTTATATGAATTTTTTAAACTATGGGGTTGGGTTTCAACCTCTTAGATGGCCAGTAAATGATTGTCAATTTTTTTGGGGATACTAATGGTAAGTGCAAATGACATTGTAAGGGTTAGAATGTGAAACATTTTTTCTAATGGTGTTATATGAATTTTTTAATACTTTGGCGGTGGATTTCAACCCCTTAGACGGGCAGTAAATGATTGCCAATTTTTTGGGGATATTAGTTGTAAATGCGAATTGCGCTGTAAGGGTTAGATTGTGAAACCTTTTTGCTAAGGGTGTTATATGAATTTTGTAATACTTTGGTGGTGGATTTCAACCTCTCAGACGAGATGTAAATGATTGCCAATTTTCTTGGGGTTAATATTGGTAAATTCAAATTACACTGTAGGGGTTATAATGTAAAACCTTTTTTCTAAGGGTGTTATGAATTTTTTAATACTTTGGGGGTGGATTTCAGCCCCTTATACGGATGATTGCAAATTTTTTTGGGGATATTGGTGGAAAATGCGAATTACACTGTAAGGGTTAGATAGTAAAACCCATTTTTCTAAGGGTGTTATATGAATTTTTTAAACTTTGGGGGTGGGTTTCAACCCCTCAGACCGGCAGTAAATGATTGCCAATTTTTTTGGAGTACTAACTGTAAATACGAATAACATTGTAAGGGTGAGAAACCTTTTTTCTAAGGGTGTTATATGAATTTTTTAATACTTTGGGGGTGGGTTTCAACCTCTCAGACGGGCAGTAAACGATTGACAATTTTTTGGGATACTAACGATAAATGCGACTGATCTTGTAAGAGTTAGAATGTGAAACCTTTTTTCTAAGGGTGTTATATGAATTTTTTAATACTTTGGGGGTGGATTTCAGCCTCTTATACGGGTAATAGATGATTGCAAATTTTTTTGGGGATATTGGTGGAAAATGCGAATTACACTGTAAGGGTTAGATAGTGAAACCTTTTTTCTAAGGGTGTTATATGAATTTTTTAAACTTTGGGGGTGGGTTACAACCCCTCAGACCGGCAGTAAATGATTGCCAATTTTTTTGGAGTACTAACTGTAAATACGAATAGCATTGTAAGGGTGAGAAACCTTTTTTTAAGGGTGTTATATGAATTTTTTAATACTTTGGTGGTGGATTTCAACCTCTCAGACGAGATGTAAATGATTGCCAATTTTCTTGGGGTTAATATTGGTAAATTCAAATTACACTGTAGGGGTTATAATGTAAAACCTTTTTTCTAAGGGTGTTATGAATTTTTTAATACTTTGGGGGTGGATTTCAGCCCCTTATACGGATGATTGCAAATTTTTTTGGGGATATTGGTGGAAAATGCGAATTACACTGTAAGGGTTAGATAGTAAAACCCATTTTTCTAAGGGTGTTATATGAATTTTTTAAACTTTGGGGGTGGGTTTCAACCCCTCAGACCGGCAGTAAATGATTGCCAATTTTTTTGGAGTACTAACTGTAAATACGAATAACATTGTAAGGGTGAGAAACCTTTTTTCTAAGGGTGTTATATGAATTTTTTAATACTTTGGGGGTGGGTTTCAACCTCTCAGACGGGCAGTAAACGATTGACAATTTTTTGGGATACTAACGATAAATGCGACTGATCTTGTAAGAGTTAGAATGTGAAACCTTTTTTCTGAGGGTGTTATATGAATTTTTAAAACTTTGAGGGTGGGTTTCAACCCCTCAGACGGGTAGTAAATGATTGCCAATTTTTTTGGGGATACTAATGGTAAGTGCAAATGACATTGTAAGGGTTAGAATGTGAAACATTTTTTCTAATGGTGTTATATGAATTTTTTAATACTTTGGCGGTGGATTTCAACCCCTTAGACGGGCAGTAAATGATTGCCAATTTTTTGGGGATATTAGTTGTAAATGCGAATTGCGCTGTAAGGGTTAGATTGTGAAACCTTTTTGCTAAGGGTGTTATATGAATTTTTTAATACTTTGGGGGTGGATTTCAGCCTCTTATACGGGTAATAGATGATTGCAAATTTTTTTGGGGATATTGGTGGAAAATGCGAATTACACTGTAAGGGTTAGATAGTGAAACCTTTTTTCTAAGGGTGTTATATGAATTTTTTAAACTTTGGGGGTGGGTTACAACCCCTCAGACCGGCAGTAAATGATTGCCAATTTTTTTGGAGTACTAACTGTAAATACGAATAGCATTGTAAGGGTGAGAAACCTTTTTTTAAGGGTGTTATATGAATTTTTTAATACTTTGGGGGTGGGTTTCAACCTCTCAGACGGGCAGTAAACGATTGACAATTTTTTTGGGATACTAACGGTAAATGCGACTAATCTTGTAAGAGTTAGAATGTGAAACCTTTTTTCTGAGGGTGTTATATGAATTTTTAAAACTTTGAGGGTGGGTTTCAACCCCTCAGACGGGTAGTAAATGATTGCCAATTTTTTGTGGGATACTATTGGTAAATGCGAATAACATTGTAAGGGTTAAAATGTGACCTTTTTGCTAAGGGTGTGGTATACATTTTTTAATACTTTGGGGGTGGGGAGTAAATGAATGTCAATTTTGTTGGAGATAAGAGTGGTAAATGCGAATTACACTATATTAGTTAGATTGTGAAACCTTTTTTCTAAGGGTGTTATATGAATTTCTTAATTCTTTGGGGTGGGTTTCGATCGCTCAGATGGACAGTAAATAATTGTCAATTTTTTTGGGGATACTAATGGTAAATGCGAATGACATTGTAAGGGTTAAAATGTGAAACCTTTTTCTTGCCAATTTTTTCGAGTACACTAACGGTGTATCAAAATTAGCTTGCAATTGTCAAAATATAAAAGCTGTTATCTGAGAGTGATGGAAAATTTGTACCATCTTAAGTTGTTGTGGTTTTTGAATCTCAAGTGCTAGTTTGAATTTGGTGTTAAGTGTGGGATCTATAATTTTCTATTTGGCTGCCGGATAATGGAAACTTAGATGTGTGCGCCTGCGGATACTTCTTTCTAGTGATAGACAACGCGCCACTGGTCGTTCGGTTGTTTTCGGCATTTTGGCTTCTGTATTTTGGCTCCCAACTTTACGCCGGTAAACATTACGATACGTAAATCGTAAATAACTAATCCATTACACTATTTCTAATTTTATTCGTCGTTTGTCCATGTTTGAATTTCTTACACTGCCTGTTGCACGTACAAGATTGCATAGAATAATAAAATGGAAGTGAATAAAAATTTTAAGTGTGGCCTTTATTTTCTTTCAAATCGCATTAAGAAATCTCATTATCTCTTATTCTTATCAGTTATTCCTCGACCAATACTACATTTTTACCTGTACTTAAGATAATTGTGACTAATTACTAATAAATGACATTAATAATAATATTCGCCATTTCAATAAACCATTAGTTCGATAAATTTTGTAAACCAACTTATCTAAAAACATTTTGTTTGAGGTTTTTATGATTTCTTTTTCTTTAAATGTAAGAGAATCCATACACACAGTCATATATATATATATATATATATATATATATATATATATATATAATAATGCTTATCGATATCGATTGACATTCATTCAATAAACCCTAGGGAATTTTTCAATTTATTTAATTTATGAAAAAAAATGCCCTAAAGTTAATCTTGAAAGAAAATATTATAGGACTGTGTGTATAGATTCTTTTTTAATATTCATAGTTTTCGAGAAAAAAAATTAAACCATAAAATGTTTTCCACGTGACCTCACATTGTGCGAGAGAGACGGAGATAACATGTACTACAGCATACCTTTATATGTGTATCGTGGATTTCCCTATTTGAACTTCCGAACGTTGCTACAGCTACATCTCTTGAATGTATCGTTAGAGAAAATGAGTTCGCATTTCTGCTATATTTTGTTTTTCCAATATAGCTATTAGAAACTGAAGAAATTGAAATTGAAGTCTAATGTGTGTAATGCACGTTTTAAACTTCTATCACTTAATAAAATATGACTATCACAGAGTTCAGCATTTAAAGCTTCAACTATGACATGTATACTTTAGATTGAACTCACTTTGTGCATACATGTTGTAATATGTATTCCTGATGTAAATTTTGGATGTTTCTCGCAGATCGTTCCGTTTTGTTTTTTTACGAGGTCGTTTTTTACATGGACTGGATAAAATTGGATTAGATCTACTGTGAGACTTGATATTCTTCACAGCCAGAGCATTTGCCACACTCTGTAATTTTGCGATTACAATAGTAACAAAAATAAATATACCTACCTCTTGAATGCAAGATAGTACTTTATTTCTCTTTTCATTGCATGAAACTATTCAATGACATATGTTGGCTGTGTCAAATGCACTTCAAGTATGTTTTTATCCCGTTCCTAAGGAAGCTTTGATATGAGATAGCAGTATAAACAGTTTGGATAGCTAGGTTCATAAACTTATGGCGCAGGGCGATTCTTTCCTGGCGAAAATGATACGTTCAGAGTCGAGATATTCTATGACGGAATTAACCGCTCCTGATGAGTCACAATAATGACAAAACCGGCGGGCGGTGGTCTGTCATGGCGTTCATATTTCAGGACACTAAGAATGGTAAAATTTAACAGTTTTATTAAAAACTAAATTTTTATATGTTCATTCATTTGGCTTCAACTATAGATGTCAATATTTCGAATCTAAAATGATTTTATACATTGACAATGATTGAATTAAGCTTACATCATAAAAATTTGTTTTTTTAATAAAACTGTTAAAATAAGCCCATCAGTGTAACTTAGCTTTCTTAGTGTTCAGGGGTGAGAACGCTATCACAGACCACCGCCCGACCGGTTTCGTCATTACTGTGACTCATCAGAAGCGGGTAGATCTGTCTTAGAATATCTCGACTATGAACGTATATATGATGGCCACAAAAGAAGACGATATGAGAGTTACGAGTAGCGCCATCTGTATCCCATGAGTGGGACCACTCAAACTGGTATGTACTAATGTATATAAGAAAAATAAGAAAATTAATTTCTCAAAAAGAAAGCATGTTAAAATTTAGTTTTTAACAAAATTGTTAAAATAAGCCCACCAGTGTGACAGCTTTCTTAGTGTTCAGAGGCGAGAACGCCATGACAGACCACCGCCTGACCGGTTTCGTCATTATTGTGACCCATCAGGAGCGGGTAGATCTGTCATGGAATATCCCGACTATGAACGTATATTTGATGGCCACAAAAGAAGACGACATTTTAATCTTAACATTTACAGTTTATACATTGTTTATCTAGATCTAACGTATGCTTAGTCTCCTTAAACTAACTGCGTAGTACTGAGACCTGACAATATGTAGATTTTAGCTATTCATATTATTATTATTATTATTTATTATTTGTGAAAGAGGTAAATGGAGAATTATAACTTATCAAACTAACCAATACCCTCTACATTATTTAAAATTACAGCTTACTTCAATTTGTTTTAGGTACACAACTGGAAGTCCAAGCCTGCCTTTCGTGTCAAAAATGTGGTCGTATGTACAAACATCGTTCATCTCTGAAAAGTCACCAAAAATATGAATGCAACAAGGAGCCATCATTCAAATGTGATGTCTGCCAATATAAAACATTTTTAAAGGGCAACTTAACTAAACATATGATACGATCACATTATAAGATTGCCCCTGATGACTTTATTGTTTCATAACATACTGATATTTTTTTATACATTTTTAAATAAGATAATGTCAATACATTAATTATTTATACGATTTCCACAATATTAGATTACTTGTATGGGCTATTTCAAATTAAAGGGACAATACCAATAGAAAGTAGTATTATGATATTGAAGTTTTTATGTTTATTTTGTTACTAACAATCTACATAAAATAGAGGCTCGAAGAAATTTGTCGGACAGGAGTATAATTAAACGATTTAAAAATAAATTACGTCTTAATTAAATAATTAATTATTACAAATTGAAATTACTATTATTATTATTATTGGGTTACACTCCTAAACAGGCTTAGTCGCGCAATTAAATAGGAGTTAATAAATAGTGAAGTTAAGAAATATTAACTAAATCAGATATAGAAAAGCTGAGACTGTGTAAGTGTGATTGTTTTATTAGAAAATACATAAATTAATCAGTTTTAAACGAGAAAACTACGTTTAATTTGATAATCCGAGCAGTTAAAAATGTCGATCTGATCATCCGATACCAAGGTGGATATAAAAGCAGAATAGTTTTAACAGCTGGGAGATAAAAACCGCTTGTCAACCGTGTATTACTTCGCTTAACTCTAAACAGTAGCATACTTAAGTCCATTCTACCAGATATCACCTTAAATAGGAATACCGCAGATTGTATACGTCTTCTGGTCTCTAAGTTGGTAAAGCCATATCAATTAATAAACACTCCTGAGGAAAGCCTGGAACTGGATTGTTCATTCGAAAAAGCAGATATTTAGGAGGCATCTCTGAACTTTTTCAAGTGCATCAACATGCATCGAGTAAGGCGGACACCACATTATTGATCCATATTCTAGCTTAGAGCGGACGTAGGAATTCGTTATATTCACAAAGTGCGGTCGTAGCAAAAGTATAAAAAGGTGTGCAGTAATAGAAACTGTTGGTTTAGCTGGAAGCTCAGTCGGTCGGTTAGGCATTTGGATGCGTGGACGTGTGGCTGGCGTAGAAATACAGGAAGGTTAAAAGGGCACCACCACATGATTTATTTTTATATCACTCTTAGACCAAGAAAACGGCTGCGACACAGTAAAATATACACAACACTTAAAATAGGGTTGGACAACGTCCAGGAAGGTAACAGATCTGGCTAGGAACGGTGATCCTAGTCCGCAGGAATAAAGAAAACAGCTACTGATAGTTTAATACAACCTGGTCTAATTATAAACACAAATAAAACAATGTATTTCCCCTAATCGGTGCATCTGTTATAACTATATATATTTTACAAATAATAACGTACTCTGTGTACAGATTTCCCTCAACAATATTCGTAATTAAATTCAGCAATTTACACCAAATTGTTAACATTTATACAAGCGTTATCGTAAGTTCGGATAGCTATAACTTTGGCGGATACAATTTAGAGTCTTAAATTTAGGCAAAAATAAATACATTTGCGAACGTTATAGTAGAAACACACTTACCTTGCTGAGTAGTGGGACCCTATTATATAAACTGACAAACAAAAAGAATTTAATACACATTACCCAAAATAAAAGTTATTTTGCAGTGTGAGACATCCAGCGCTGACCCTAAAAAGCATAAATACAGCACAAACTCAAGAGTAATTACAAAAGTAAAACCGAAGTTCTATGAAGAGCTCTGCTTAAAACTGGCGTGTCAGTTTTAAATCAAACGTAAAAACAGTTAACCCAAAATTAATAACCAAAGTATTTCGCTTAGATGTCTACCATTGCGTCTTTCGTAAGCACAACATAAATTTAAAGGTAACTAAACAGTACAGGAAAAAAAATTAAGCAGAAAAAATTTCACACAGCAATCTGAAAGTGTTAGGTTGCTTCTATTTCTATAAACCTAATATCAAAAGCATAATTTAGAATTCATACAATTACCAAGCATTCAAAGTAAATAATGTTTCATCCTATGGCTGAGGGCTGAAACAGTTAGAGTCAATGAAAATTGAATACCTTCCTTATTATGATGGCGTCTGTTGACACATAAAGTTATATCGCAGATAAATATACAAAAATTGAAGTATAAAACATGCAATAATCATTTAGAATAAACATCTATAACATTTAGATATGAGCAATCTTATCTATAAGCAGTCTAGTTCAATAAGCACAAATATTAACATAGTTCGCGAAGCACTCTGTATACTGGATAACAGTAGTGGCAGCATTTACAATTTACCAACAGAATATCGGTGTAAGTAAAGTTCATAATATTTCCACTACAGCGTATGCAACTTTTATCGTTATAGGAACATAAGCTCGTTAGATGTAATGCTATTAAAAATTCATGCAAAAGTTACCCACACAAAATTTGGAAGCATAGCAAGTAAAAGAAACTCAGCAAGATGCTGCTTGTGTATAATTACTTAACTGAGTGTATTACTATATATAAACCTATTTGTTTGTAGTAAGGTATTGGTCCGATATCAATTAGTAATCATAAAGTATCCTAGAGTTGGCTATTGGAGACAATTTGCATGTTACATCACAAATCGGAAGATCGTTGACCAGTTATAGTGATAGAATTGGTCACAGCTATATCTTGAAGAACGAAGAAGGACGATAATAACCTAGAGAAACCCTTATTTTAGCAACGTGTCGCATACAAAATTTCAAAAGTGTACCATAATGTAATTTAAATTGTAAAATATATTTTCTTGATTTAAAACGTTAAACAAAGGTAATCAGTGTAAAAGAATGTGGTTTCGCTTACCTCTTGATCCAACGAAGGCTTTGTTAGAAACTATTATATCCGTCGAAACAAGCACTACAATATGTAGTATAAAATTTAACTATAATAAAGAATGTAAAATCAACTTTTACACCAGAAACTAGGAAGAAGAAGACACGTTTCTTTTTAACAAATAACAAAATTTGGCCTTATCACGATTTAAATTTATTAGAAATTGAACGCAAACAGATACACTGTTGTCACGTTGTCTGAGAAAATTTAATGTAGATATGCCCCTTGTTAAGTTTAGCAAAACTTCTAAAAGTTGCGTAACAACAGGTATAAGAACCCTCAATTCGTACAAAAAAAATTCCCCCGTTACTATAACACGTTACAAATTATATAAAATAATAACACTTACTCGTAAAAAATTTTTGGAATTGCTTATAATAAAATGAAGGCTCTGATTTGCCGAGTTTCCTGTTTTTTAATATGTGTTTGAATTGACAATTTCATATCAAAAACTATACCGACATCAATTATCGTGTCAGGCCTAGCAAAGATGAAGTTATCTATATTGTATTGAAACCTATTTTGTCTTGTTTAATTGCAAGTGAGTGTGTTACGCAGCGAGTGTGTGAGATGCATATTCAGTGTAGTTACAAAAAAATGAAGGAAATTCGCAACGTACGCAGTTTCAACAAATGAACACAGTTTAGGTCAGATTGCGAAGCTGAAGATAATCCTCGCATATCATCTATTAAACTTGAAAGTAAAGAAATCTTGTGTC
The DNA here is from genome assembly GCA_036346205.1 of Vesta saturnalis. Lineage (NCBI taxonomy): Eukaryota > Metazoa > Arthropoda > Insecta > Coleoptera > Lampyridae > Vesta > Vesta saturnalis. The sequence continues at coordinate 847,719 of JARFJB010000643.1, read as the reverse complement.
AAGTAATTTGTGCAAAGATCCCTTAAATGAGCAGTGAAACCTTATTGTCGAATGCTTGACGTAATGGAATTATATACTGATTGGCAATAAATGAATATTAAATAGAAACTTTGTATAGAAAAGTTAAGTAAAATTAAATTATATTAAAAAAATATTTCACACATGTTGCTATAAAGTTGATCGATATTCAGATATTGAAAATACTTGAACAAACACTTGCACTCCACCTTCGTAGCTTGTCGTCAAACTATGCGTAAGCAAAGTTGCATAAAACGCAATTAATCGATATGTTTAAGATCTCCACACACACACACACGCACGTACGCACACATACGCACGCATGCACACACATGCACACACATCCACACACACACGCATACACACACACAACACACACAGACACACACACCTACACACACAAACACGCGCGTACGCACACACCCACCCACACACACTCCCACACCCGCACCCACACCCGCACGCACGCACTCACGCACGCACTTACCCACCCACCCGCGCACCCGCACACGCTCGCACCACCCACCCACGCACGCACTCACCTACCCACACACACAAACACAAACACAAGCACGCACCTACCCACCCATGCACGCACTCACCCACCCACCCACGCACGCACGCATGCACCCACACACACACACACACACACACACACACACACACACACCGACACCCACATACGCACGCACCACTCACGCACGCACCCACACACACACACACACAAACACACACCCACACACGCAGATTACTCAATTTATGAGCGTACGCAATATGCGGAATCAAGCCTAAAAATAACATTGCTTACCTTTCATTTAGCAGTTCAAAGTTATTTAGATTATTTACACCACCCACCTTTAAATTATAATCAGTTTTTATAGCTCTGGGCCTTTTAGAATTATTTGTAATTTCATTCTGTTGTTTAGACATCCATTTGAATGTATTTTTGACATTTAAGGCTTGTTTACACTTATATAAATCGTAGATAATATTAAAGATTGTAAAGTACATGCTTAAACTTATCTAATTTTTGTTATTATTGAGCCATAATAATTAGTTTATACTTATGTTTGAATTATAAAACAAACACAAGAGTAAATTACAATTGTTTTTTTCTAATTCAATCCAAAGTGCGATATTTTAAAAAGAGGTTACTTGCTTTTTTTGTTAGTATGATCATGTACATCAGTTCTAACTTATAATAATTTAATAGTGGTATGCGTGAATCCTTGCGATATTGCAGGCTCTCATTCTATTAATATAAGTAATTTGATTGTAATCTCATTATATTTAGAATTTACATCAGTTCTACATACATAAAGACAACATTTGCATCGATTGGGGCATGACTCTCGATAGCGCAGTTGGTTAGCGCGGTACTCTAGCAAAATACAGGTCGTAGGTTCAAATCCTACTCGAGGTAAGCTTTTTATTTATGTATTTAATAAAACTAATAATAATTTTTAATTACAATGTAACGACGTTAGTTTAATGAGCAACTTAAAAAATAAACACTAGCTATGCGCGTTAGCAGATGCTGTGTAGTAATAGGATCACATTAAAAAAACACAAGTCCAATAACCTAAATATATATATAATGTGAATAAATAAATAAAAAAAACAGAGCCATCGAATTGTCAACACAAATATTACAATCTTATTACCTAGGTTATCTACTAGCGGTGAAACTAGCGAGCTCACGATGACCTCTATTAAAATAGACTATAAAATAATAAATGGTTACTTTCCGTTTACTAATGAAAGGTGCGCTTAAAACGCACTTGTCACATAATTTTGGATGAAAATTTGTCAATTTAAACAAAAATTGAAAAGAACCTTCAAAAAAATTTGGATAATAATGCGGATGGATACGTCTGCATTAAAATGTGCACAACGAAAAGTTAATCTTTAAAGAAAAGGCGTATTCAACCATTTCTAGAAACACATAACAAAACCATACAAATTACACACCATACTTCTTTTTACCATTTATCACCCATCACAATAATAAAAACACAGAAATGTTTCCTTGGGTAGAGGATGCCATTTTGTTACACATTCATCTGGGATCGACCTGCAGGAGGACCTCGGCTCTATGGTTGATGTTGACACTACGCTTGCAACTCCCCGTACAATTCAGCTAATGACCGCCTCCCTTTCGACTTACGTTTTGATTAAATTTCTATTGGTTGTATGTACACTAATATTAACAATCTAATAGTTAAGTTTACTTTACTATGACCTAGTTCTGCTTGATACTTATTACTCTTATCTAATTATGTACAAGTCCTGATTAACACTTATTGCTTTTAACTTAACGAAAAGCTGGTTGAGTTACAGCAGGTTATCTGATTTACGGCGCACTGTGAACTTTAGGTTAGAAACTGTGGAACGAACGTTCGATTTTTCCGCAAAAAGCGAAGATCTCTTCACAGAATGACGAAAGCGCTTGGTATCTTTAGACACTACACGTCTTTTTCGATTACACAAGTCCCTATGGACCAACTGCACATGACGATAAGCTGGTCTCGTGAAGGTTGAACAATTGTATGATCCCTCAAATGGGTTGTGAGGATAGGAACCCTGCAGCGATAGTTCCTTCGATACGGACCTTAGTCAACGTTGCTCCGCAATAATCACTGCGTCACCGTAACGAAAATCTGGACGCTTCTACATTGGTTTTTTAAACTATTCTCATTAAATTAGGCAATTATAGAAAAAATACTAAAAAGTACGCGCATCCACGAAGTCAAACTCGAAAATGGTCGGGGGAAATTGCACCGTCAACAGAACCTACCTCTTCTCGAAACCTTATCTAAGTAATAGGTATTGTATTTAAAGTCAAATTCTTTGTTTAAAACCAAACTCTTATCAACAGAAACGGCGCCGCAATGACGACTAAATTTAACTTTTGCAAAAGATGTACCATTCAATGTAATTATTTTTAAGCGTTCTTTAATTTAATTTGATATGATGCAAAACCAACTCTATTCTACAAAATTCATCTAATTTAAAATAAAGATACCATCCATCTACACCAAAGTACGCTATTTACAAAGAAACAAATGAATGCTTCCTCTCAAATTAACTTTCCCTGAATATCGACACTATATACACTTTCATTATACTTTGATCAATAAAAAATGCTTCAATTTTCGTTTTAGAAAACGCCAAAAGAAAATTCATAAACCTTCCAAATACGTAAAACACAAAAGAAAACGCCACAACAGAAAAGCTTCTCCAAACATTGATGCGTTATTACATCCAATTACGAGAGTTTATACTACATTTAAGATGTACTGTACTAACAAATAATTTATAATTTCGAAAATTATCTGCCAATCTATGATAAAATCATGGACCCATGACAATGTAGATACCTTATTTTCGCACAGTTGAAAGATGTAGTGTGTGTATATATATATATATATATATATATATATATATATATATATATATATATAATGTATATAATTTGATAGAATTAATCTTGACGATGAGTTACAAATCAAAGTTTTTAATTTTTTCTTGGGGATGTCAATGCGTAGCGTTTGTAAAAAAGAAACAACTGTTTTTTGCTTCGCCGAGATTTCCGAAATGTTTATTTCCTTTATCAAGGCTAAAAATTAGTTTACATGTGCAAAATTTGTATGATATTGTAATGTCACTTACAGTGCAAAGTGATTCCTTAAATTATGAACATCTCTAGATGCTACAGGGCATACATGGGAGAGAGCAGTAGACCACTTAAAGTGAGAACACAGGAACATAAGAACAACGTCCGCAAGGGCGAAACAGAAAGATCAAGAATCGCCGAACATGTCTGGAATGAAGACCACCGCATCCAATAGGATAACATACAGATAGTGGCAAAGGACGAGAAAACAACTCGTCGAAAACTCAAAGAAGCCACATGCATCGCACTAGCAGAAAATCCAATAAGCCAAGCTAGTGTAGAAATGAAACCCATATGGATTCCAATAATGCGCGAAGAGCTTAAGCGCAATACACCTGCGCAAGAAGTTACTGCGCAATAAACTTCTGTGCAACCACGAAAAAGTTTAATATATATGTAAGTTCTGAAATGTATATATTGGATTACTCAGTGGCTCAGCGGTAAAGGTGTCAGACTAGAAAGTGAAAAAGGTAGCAAGTTCGAATCTGAGAGTAGTCAGTGCTTGGAAAAAATTATATATATAACATGAATTCGACTTAAGTGCGAAAACAGTCCTTCTCAGGACTAAGCCTGATGACGTAAGCAGAGCCTGCTTCCGAAACGTCGCGCTCAAAAAGCATAAACTGTGGAAATAGGCCGATCAACTCCACTAATAGGAAACCACAGTTACAAAACACTTATAATACAGGATCTCTAGATATATTTGTAATTCTTATTATTTAAAAACAAAAGTATATAATCACCATTAACTACATTTTACAAAATTTATTGATTCAAAATATGTGCATGTCATTAATTCGACAACTGAAATGTCAATGCAAATATATTCATTGTTAATTGATTTTTTTTTTATTTGTTTTTTAAAAATCAGATATCAGGAATCACTGACATTGTTCGATACTCCATTAGCCCATGATAGTAAGTATGAATATGAATGTATTAGATGTTGGGTGTCTTTTATTTTATTAATTGTATTAGGGTTAAAAGCCGTTTCAAAAAACTCGAGAATTAATCGTTTTTAATTGTTTTTTTTTTTTGGTAAAGATGACCTTAGTTTCATTAAAGTTGACCTTGTGTTCTGCTAATGCACATGTTTTTTTATTTAACTTTATGTCACTTTTAAGACTTTTTGATTTACACCCGTACATGCTAAGAGTAAATAATTTTTTTTCGTGATTTAGGGCTTTTGGACTAACCAGAACTTTTCCCAGGAAAAATATTTTCTAATACACATTTAATAAAAGAAAAATTAAAAATTTTTAGTTTGGTAACACTAAAGCAGTTTTGTTTCATTTAGTTAATCGCAATGCTTATTTAGTACGAAGTTTAATATAAAATGGTTGTTACATATAATTACAATTGTTAGGTGATGATTTTGTAGTGTATCAATTTTGTAAAATGGATACACTTTTTTAATGTGGGTTTGAAGTATTTAGTATCTACATGCATAATCTATTTATTAGTTGTAATAAAAGCACTTAATTGGGAGTACAAGCCGATTTGTTCCTACAATCCACCTCAAATTTTAGGTATGTTAAAATCTGATCGTTGATGCATGAGATTACTTGATACACTTCTACGTCTAATGGATAAACAATGTTAGGGAGCTAATGACTGCTTGTACAATTTGCTATTTACATATGTTTTAAAACAGAAATCGAAAACTTGCGAGGTATCGAATGTGCCTTTTACAACTGTAAATGTTAGATGAAACATTATATTTGACATTATTATAAGTTTTTGTTATGAACGAATAAGTTCAAAGGTAAATATGTAATTAAAAATTATTATTAATTTTATTAAATACATAAATAAAAGTTTACCTCGAGATTGAACCTACGACCTGTACTTTAGTCTAGCAAAGTACAGGTCGTAGGTTCGAATCTCGAGGTAAACTTTTTATTTATGTATTTAATAAAATTAATAATAATTTTTATTATATTTGACAATTCATTATGTTTTTTTGATGCAGTTGATTTAGTGAGTTATGTAGTTAATAAAGAATACGTTATTAGATAATAACTTTAGGTATGATCTAATCTATCAATATGTTACAATCTCATTTAGCTCATGATTTTAGTTATTTAAAAAGCTAAAAGTAAAGTTCTGTAATCTTTGATACATTAATTATTTATGTTATGTGTTATATATTGTTCATGTAACTTTTTGTGTTATTAATTGAAATAAAGTTAATTTTATAATAATTTCTTAAATGAAGTCGGTACTACATTCACAGTATTTATTAAAGAAGGCATATGTAACATTTTTTAATTGTAATGTAACAAACAATTAGATTATTTTAACTTGCGGTATTTCTTCTGCACCATTCCGATCCATGCATGTGGTGATCTGCAGACTTTTAAAGCACATGTGACTCATAAAACGTAGCGTACAATCATTGATAATTCTGTGTATTATATTGACACTACAATTTAGTGTAGATTTTATTGAAAGTGGCAAATTTGATAGTAGCATTTATCATTAGGAAGCTTCTTCAAAGACCTCAAAACCCAAAAACCATGTGGGTATCTGTGCCATTTACTTTAGTGTTAAAAATCATAGTCCATTACCGGAAACTGCAAACATTTTTTATTAAATTTCACTAGTTGGAAATACAGAACTATATCAATACTTCATTTAACTCACAGATAATACTTAGCTAGTACTTTACTTAAGTTTAACATTGCTTTAGAACAATAACTTCTACTAATGAAATAAAGTTCCATATCATCATTAACAATAAATAACTAAATCCTGTAATACATACAGGGTGGCGCATTAGTGTGACAAAGTCTCATATCTCCTTTATTTAAAGAGATACAAAAAAAAATTAAATACAAAAGTTGTAAGATATGTTCTGGTGCATGTTCCAAAAATATTTTTAATTATACAGGGTAGATTATAAAAGCTTAGAAGTAATTAAAATTTTTTTTTAAATAGAAAACCCTATATATTATTACATGTTTAGATTCTACATACAATTTTAGACACATTTTATGTATAATGGCCTATACCTAAGTCTAACCGTTTTTGACAAATTTCAATTTTTTTGTCAAAAATGACGTTTGCAGGCCAAAACATAGGTGAAAATCTTTTCTAAAGGAAGCCTTTATCAATTAGTTATGGTTGGTTTTCTTGGAAATGAGGACTTATTCTAATGGGCTGTATTGATATTTTTGTAATACATTCATACAGGGTGATCAAAAATGGACAATAAAAAGTAGATTAAAAAAAACCTATAAAGTCATTTTGTTTAAATGGAAACCCCCTATTTTTTTAATTCTATTTTATTTAGCATTAAAAATAAGGGTTCCAAAAATTGTAGTTTTTGAAATAATGACAATTTAACATTTTTTTATTGTAAAAAGGCTATACGGCTTTCAGGTTTTGTTGTTAGTTGGCCGTGACGACGAGACGTGGCATATAAAAATAATAGAGATCATCAAAAACATCATTATTTATTGTCAGTTGATAATTTGTGTGATGCATTAGTGTATTTTATAGCAAATTGATTAAAAACTTGAATTAAAATTGTAAATAATGAATTTTTCGCAAGCCGAGATGGTTGATATGATTTTTATTTTGGGAGCTAGTGATAAGAATACGCTCTTAGCATGAAGACTGTATCAATAACGGTTTCCAGAGAGACGGCAACCTGAAAGAAGGGCATTTGAAAAGCCTTTGGAGCGTTTTGAAAGAGCTGGCAATGTGTTACTAGGGAAAAACGTGCACATACTGAGGAAAATCATTTAAATGTACTATTTACAGTTACCGAAAATCCATATATTGGACAACGACCCATTTCTCGGCAGGTTGGTGTTGAACGACGTACGGTACAGCGGATATTGAAGTCTCAAAAAATGCACCCCTATCACATTCAACTACTTCAAGAGTTGGTTCCTGAAGATTATCAAAAGACGACTGAAATTTTGTCAATTGGCTCAAAACAAGATAAACCAACAAAGAAATTTTGTTCATTTGATTTTATTTACAGATGAGGCTACATTTCACTGAAACGGAAGTGACACAATTTTCATTACTATTCTACCGAAATCCACATTTTGTAAGATATACTTCTCAAACTAGATGGTCTTTAAATGTTTGGAGAGGTGTTGTCGGTAATCATGTAATTGGACCATATTTTTTTGATCAACGAGTAACAGGGGAAGTATGCTTAGACTTTATGCAAAACCATCTACTTTAGCTTTAGGTTTATAAAATACCGCCTACAACAAAGGAAGACATGAAGATTAGGATTAGAAACTGTTTTCAAAACATTAGTGTTGAAATGTGTCGAAATTTAAGCAGCGAATTTGAGAGACGTATTGCATTGTGTATTTAAGAAAGAGGCGGACATTTCGAACAACTTATTAGGTATTACGTATTTCACGTGTTTCTAGTACTTTTATCTGTATAATTAGTTACAAGGTTTAGTTACATTAGAGGTGTTAAGCTTATAATTAGGATTAGGATATAATTTGTTGAATCAAAAAAATATTGTCTTTACTTTAAGTTCGTTTAATAAAATAATTATTCATATGGGGTTCAATAAATTGTAATATTTCGATCTGAAGTGCTCGATTTTTTTTTGTTTCGCCGCGCCCCGCCGTCACGGCCAACTAACAACAAAAATTGAAAGCCGTATAGCCTTTTTACAATAAAAAAATGTTAAATTGTCATTATTTCAAAAACTACAATTTTTTGGAATATACACTCTTATACAAACCACCCTTATTTTTAATGATAAATAAGATAGAATTAAAAAAATAGGGGGTTTCCATTTGAATCTACTTTTTATTGTCCATTTTAGATCACCCTGTATGAATGTATTACAAAAATATCAATACAGCCCATTAGAGTAGGTCCCCATTTCCAAGGAAACCAACCATAACCAATTGTTAAAGGCTTCGTTTAGAAAAGATTTCCACGTATTTTTGACCCGCAAACCTCATTTTTGACAAAAAATTTGAAATTTGTTAAAAACGGTTAGACTTAGGTATAGGACATTATACATAAAATGTGTCTAAAATTGTATGTAGAATCTAAATATGTAATAATATATAGGGTTTCCTATTTTAAAAAAAAAATGTAAGATTACTTCTAAGCTTTTATGATCTGCCCTGTATAATTATATAATATAATAATATAATTTTTAGAATATGCACCATAGCATATCTTACAACTTTTGTATTTAATTTTTTTTTTGTATCTCTTTAAATAAAGGAGATATGGGACTTTGTTACACTAATGCGCCACCCTGTATATACACTAATTTATTCTTTACAAAATTCGATGTGTGTATAGAACGTTTAAAGGTAATATAAAACTTATTAAGTAGTACGTCCGTATTACTCATAAGTTACTCCTCTTATACTCTATAACAATAAAAAAAGTATAGTGCACAATTCGCGTGCCTATTACGAACTTGCTTTGCTCGCTCGTGATCGTAATAATGCACTCGTGCATAATAGGCTAATGACCACCGTTAAGTAACATATTATATTCAGGTCTATAGTCGAGTGAAAAATCATACGCTTTATACCACCATTTTGTATTGTGACAATACTTATTACTTCGATACATAACTGTTTATAAACTAAGTTTTCATTATTACTAAACCTTGATTTTGATTTTAGGTTACCAGTTTTATTGCAATAATGTGAATATAAATAAATTAAATGAAATTAGAAAATAGTTTCGACACTGTTTATTTTATAACATTAAGCAAACAACTCAAAATTGTGATGGGTTCAATTAGCCGCCAAAATTCTGCAAATATGGAAGAATCACTAAACACATAATAGGTACACACTAAATGTACAAAAGCTTTAAAAATTTTTAAATATTTAGTTAAAATTTGTTGTGGAGTTCTTACTGTCAGTTTTCCAGATATCATCTTTCCCATATTAATTTTATTAAATACATAAATAAAAAGTTTACCTCGAGTGGGATTAGAACCTACGACGTGTACTTTGTTAGAGTACCGCTCTAAGTAACTGAGCTATCGACGAGATACAAGCTTCAATCGATGTACATTTTGTCTTTATTTACACGTCGTTGGTTCAAATCCCACTCGAGGTAAACTTTTTATTTATGTATTTAATAAAATTAGTAATAATTTTTAATTATATATTCACTTTTGAACTTATTCGTTCATAACAAAACTTATAATAATTTAATATTTAATTTGTTTCAGATTACTTTGCTTGTCCAAAATGCTTTAGAACGTATAAATACATTAGAGGTTTAAAATCACATGTTAAATACGAATGTGGAAAAGCTCCTAATTTTGTTTGTGATGAACCTGGGTGCCGTTTTAAAAGTAAACAGAAACAAGCTCTTAACTATCACGTTCGAACTAAACATGGAGTAAACGCACGTAGTGTGAACGCATTATTTTTGTAATGTTTGAACTAATTAGTATATTTACAGGTCCAAAGAAAGGAAAATTGTTGAAAGAAATATGGTAGTATAAAGTATTAAGTTTATACTCAACGGTAGACAGACATTTCAACATTACAAAGACGTTATAACGATGATTGCTTAATTTTCAAGTTAAATATTTTAGGACACGAAAGGCTATTTTTTTGTATCTCAACTAATCTAATTGTATATTAAGTAAATAAAGACGTTACCTACGTTATGTTTAAGTGCAAAGTTTGCTGACACTACACACATCCCTTTACTTTTACTGTTTTTATTTTTAATTTAAGCAAAGGTAATAAATGTGAATTATTGGATAACGTTGAATTTAATATTTCCCTCGAAAAAAGAGAAACCAAGAAGACACTGTTAGAAAATTTAGGGCCTTCCGTTTGATAGAATAATGAAGAAGCTGATTTTTAAAATTCCATTTGAAATGCCTTTGTTATAAAACATGGAAGCTCTTGAAAGCTATGTTGGTATAATGTACCCATATGTAGTTGGAGGTGCTTACATTTTGATTTGAGCCACCCTTATAACACAAACATGGATGTAGTTAGTAACATCCTTTACAAGTGTGTACCTACACCTTACAACGGGAAGATATGGTTGGTGCTGTCAGTTACTTGACTAAAGCTTTGTATTCCACGACCGGACGTTAGCACGCGGGTGTTCCACTACCCCACGTATTGATCGAATATGGGTTACCAGGCGCAACAAACTTCAATATGCAGGACCTTAGCGGTATGTGACAATAATTTCGTAGGTTCCACCAAGATTACCAAAAACTTCAGCGCTACCCATAAATCTCAATAAGCCTTTTTTTTTAGTTGAATGGTCTGTGAGCTTATTTAGGACTATCGAGTAATCATCTTATGATTCGCAAGGATGGTTGTTACTTCGCTAGTGCGCCGGGCTGTAAATAATAGCTTTAAGTTAGATATCAAGTGCATATCTAGGAACAAGCTTTTAAAGTACACAGACTAACCATTTGGCTTTCTTATTTTTAGTGTTAGGATAGATATAAGTACTAATAGGCAGCATGTATAGGGCATAAATTGTTGATTGTACGTCTGCGTATTTGATTCCCAAACTATACAATAAATTGCCTAAACTGTCGCACTTACAGGGATAATTTGTAACTAGACTATCTATACAATTTTGTTATTATCAATTCAAAGATGTAAATGACATGCAAGTAATTTAGATCCAGTATACTTTGTGTTCTTGAGTGTAAATAATGCTGTTTGTGCCAATATTCACAATAATAACACTTCTTGAACATGAAACAAGTAGCACAGGTAATGATTTTATTAACTATGTCCAAGCTTAATGTTGTTTGCACAATACTGTTTATAAATGTGTTTGGATAAAGGTAAGGTATTATTCATATTTGAACTAAAACTGACCTAATAATCGGTGAATTTTGTATCACTACCACTATCACTATCACTATCCAAGGGATTGCATTAACTATCTCCAACTTAATCAGAACAAAATACACAGCAAATAATTCATTATAGAATATATAAACTCATAATAGTAATTATATGATTAGGTAAATGTGGATGAAATATTTGTCACGAAAACAGACAAAATTAGACGACACGAAGATATTCTACCTCAAAACTTTTGTGGTGAAGCCGGGGCTTCAGTATCCAATATGTAAACTAAAAATGTAAACTGAGTGAATTGCAGTAACCGTTTTCCTTCCGTGGGTGTTTTGATACAATGAGGTTAAATGATCGTTGGAATTAGTACCATAACCATGTGAATAGCAGGTAGGCTTAGTTATTAAATAATATTCTGGGACAGTCATGAATGTAGAATATAAGCTCTTAGTTTTCGAACTGAATTGGGGAACTGTTCAATTCTTTAACTGATCCCTATTCGTTTGTTTGCTACAAAAGCCAAAAGACCCATTACATTATAATTACCAGACAGATATCGGTCCAAATAAGCACCTACCCAACGTTAGTGGGTGGGGTGAAAGTTTGATCCAATTCTTAATTAAAAAGCAAACTTTAACAACTAAAATTTATTACCTATGTCGACACATCTGAGATAGTCATGTACTCCTGTGTTTCTCTTAAAAAACACTAATTGAAGTCAGCTGTCTTATTTTCATTACCACTATATTAAACTCTAAAAAAATATTTGATTAGCTTTACTTTAATGTTTGTAAATCAGTTCATCTAATTTGTCTACAATTGTTCAACAAATGGTATGCACCTACTGTTTTTGCACATTCAACATAACTTCGGAATGATCTTGCTGCAGAAAAATGTCCGATAATATAAAATATTCCACAACTTCATTTCTTCACGTTACGGTAAGGCATAACATCAATATAAAGGTACGGTAACAAGTATCAAGGTAAAGTTAAATGTGATGTACCCTGGACTCAAAACAAGAAACATAGGTTTGGTGTCGCTACAAACCACGAGCGTATCCGTATCTGGTTTCCAGATTTAATGACACAAAAGGAAAAGGTATCCTCTATATAACGTAAAGGCAATGTTGAACCAGTAGCGTACTTCGCCCACGCTTGCTTCAATACGAAATCAAATCTTAAATCTTAAACTTAAGACACGAGCTCCATTCTATCGCAAGGTAGATGGAAATGAAGCTCTTACACGCGTTGCGCATAAAATAAAAAATGGATCTGGCTAAATACGTACACGAATAATGGAAAATATACAAATTATGTATAATGCAAACAAGAAGATATCAACATGTCTACTACAATTTAATTAATGAAAAAAAAATTCTGCAATATGCCTAAATGTACACGAAATAATGTATTTACAAATAATAACAGAATATCATAACTTCAATATAGGTAATATGTAACACTTCCAAAAACTTATATTGGCACTTCCATGTAACCTTTGAAAAATCGTTTATTTCAGCACAAATCTGATGTAAAAATGAAACTCAACTATCGCTTTAGCTAAATATGTAAGTAATTTTATATATATATATATATATATATATATATATATATACATACATACATACATACATACATACATACATACATACATACATACATACATATACTGGTTGATTTACGTAGTCCGTTCGTTTACAATAAAAATGTTTAATACAAAAGTTATTCGTGTGCATAAATACAATTTTTTTAAAATAGTTTCCAGAACAGGACACCAACCTACCTTGTTATTTTAAATGGAATACCCTGTATATATTTGAATTCTATGTAAAATTCTGGGTATTTTTTATGTAGCATACCCTACGTTGATAATTATCCGATTTACAGAAAACGGCGGTGGAAAATCGTCATTTTGCAAGTTTGCAGGCCTTTAATTGCGAGACAGTTGACCTTTTGTGGAAAACGACTTCCATGTTCCTATATTTAAACTTTTAATGGTTTATCGATTGACTCCATTTCCAAATTTGCCACATGCTCAAAAAATTACACATGTGAATTTTAAGTAATAAATTTTTTCGACATCTGTCAAATTTGGAAGTAGTGTCAGTCGATAAACCATCAATGGTTAAGATAGAGACATGTAAGTCGTTTTCCTCAAATAGCAACTGTCTTGGAAGGAGCCTACAAACTCCCAAAGTCACGATTTGCCACTGCGTGAGAAATACCCAGAATTTTGACTGAATTCCAAAATTTCAATTATGCACAGGGTGTTCAATTTAAAATAACAAAATAGGTTGGTGTCCTGTTCTTGTACTCCCTGTATAAATGAACATATTTTTCATGCACACCAATAACTTTTGTACTAAATATTTTTTGTCTTTTAGCTTTCGTATATATATATATATATATATAGGAATGGTTTTTAATAAACGAACAGAAAATTATCTTTTGAGGTTGACCTGTAACAGTTTATAAAGTTGAATTCACAAAAAACCTTCCTTTTCCGGTTAAATCTCCGTTACGTAACATGAAATTTTTAATCTAAATTAATCAATTTATACGGACGGCCTGCGTATTAATTCTTGTGACAATTATCTATTTTTAATATCTGTTGCAGACTAATTTAATTTATTGAAATATTTGTACTTATCTATTTATAAGAATTGAATAAAATATAGAACCTGTTTGTAACTTTCCATGTCAAATGTGACTTACAATATGTAATAAATTATTTGTTACGAATGCTACTCACATTTTAATTTCTCAATAACAAAATCGGTATTTCAATTTAATGAAGTTACATTCTTCAAATTGCTACAAAAATTTTTTGTTTTAAATATAACGTTAGAAATCACTTTGCACACCATTTATTCCATAAATATTTATTGCTTGTTTATATTTATATTTATTAAAAGAGATTTATTTTCTTGCGTTTGTATTAATTACGGGTTTTAAATTATTTTTGTCAATAATTTTATTGGCCCCCTTATAAATTACTTATTCCACTAACGGCTTAAAAATTACAATTTAAAACAAAAGTTTCATTGACAGTGTTCAATCATTTATGTTTACTTAAGTAATTAGAACCTGTAATATATGGCGTTTGTAGTTTTAAGTGAATAATTAGAGTTTATGCTTGATTTATTTGATGCCGATTAATGTCCTTTGTGAATTTTATTATATTTTTCGGACCGTTTAATTAATTATAAGTTTGACGGATAATGTTTGGAAGTTGTTTTTTTAACTACTACCAATTAATGCTAATGAACGGTTGACTTGCCTGCGAAAGCTAACTACTAAATTTTCCTGACTTGTACAGTTCAAAGGGGCGTTATTTTACTGTAGTGTTAAATAAGTGACAGTGTACAAGGAGGGTCATACTTCAAAAAACTTTGTTTAAGATTGTAAATTGTAGCTAAATTATTAACACTGGTGAAGGAAAAATTCTTGGAATAATTTTAATAAAAAAAATTGTTTTAGTACTTTGTTATCAACGAAGATCAACTAAGGATAGACCTTTTCTATGTGATAATTGTCCTAAAAGATATACATTACAAAGGAATTTACGTCGTCATCAAAAAGTGGAATGTGGCAAAACGAAACAATTTCAATGTGGAATATGTCATTTAAGATTTTATTACAGGCAAGAACTACAATCTCATACTTTTTCGCGACATAAGTACGATTTTGGTTTAAGTGGAATGTTATAAAATTAAGTATAGCAATACTCGTTAATTTTGTTTGTAATCACGTAATCCCCATGCCGTTTATTTGTATTTTCAGTATTTTTTCTGTGCAATAGTTCAGTTAATTTACATTTTCGGTAGATATTGTAATAGATATTTATGTATTAAGGGCATAATCAGAAGATTATGGCTCGAGGGAATGTTAAAAGCCCGACGCGAAGCGGAGAGCTTTTATATTCCTAAGAGCCATAATCTACAATTATGCCCGTGGTACATACAATGTTTTATTTTATTTTGCACCATGAAACTGGAACAAAATATTAAAAAGATTCAGTATTTTCGGCAAGTTTTTAAATGCAAATGTAGTGAAATAAAGTCGACAGTAGGCTAATTTGTTGTTACTAAGATACTGTGATATTGCTATTATATATCATGTCATGTGTTTGCTGTCAGTCATGCTGCTTAGCATCAATGACATTTCCGTGCTATAAAGACCACATTACGCCCGCATTTGGAGGCGTATAAAGAACATTATGGTGGCAAAATAAAATAAAACCTGTATTAATTAGAATTTAATCACATCTGGTTATGCATTTTTTAGCACAGATGTATTAATATCGGTGTTGGTACCAATTAATTTTATTATGATATTAACAATTACGTAATTATATTGATTATTAATATTGTTGTAGTGGATATATTGTAAAAACAATATGAACTGAATTGTTCTATTATTTCTTTTTATTATTTAACTGTTTGGTTTGTTTTATACCAAAATGGTAATTTCTGTGAATCTGGTTTGCGGTTGTCGTATATATTTATAGGTCTAAAAGTTACCTAGCTTTTTAAATTGTACTAAATAATTGTATACCAAGCAAGTTACTACCATACAATTACAGATTCTAACGTGACTTCAATCATTTACAATAACGCGCTAGTTTAACATGTTTATATGGATGCACAAAGTTGCATTCATTTATAGAAAGTTAAAAATAAATTTTATAGTTAACACTGTCTTTCAATCAGTCAAGGTTTGAAATGAGGACTTAGCGGTCTGGTGGTTGAAAATCTAATCGTCATGGTTGGAATGCGAAAAATTCGATCTGCACGTTATGAGAATATTTTGATGCACCGGGCATATGTTGTAATGACCCAAATAATTAATAAGCAAAACAAATTTTTATTATTTTAAATTAAAAAAATAGTGAAAACAAAAATTTTCGTTTCATCATCCATATGTGGTAACCAACGTCACTTTTACGTGCGCACCAATTCCCCTTCGATGGGTACAAAAGACCATCGCGTCTAATTTTAACTAAGCCCCACTTCAATGCGAAGTATAAAAGAGGAATTTTAATATAATTTACTACTCTCTGTAATATTTCATTACCGCACTTCTTCCAAAATATCTTTTTATTCGAGAAAATCCTGACCAGTGCTGTTAAGCGCTTTCGTTGCAATTATTAAACTTATTATTATTTTGTACTGTATTCTAGAACTTTAAAAACAATTTCTATTTTAAAATATTAATAGTAAGTACCTGTCAATTCCTACCATAAATAAACCATTTACTAATTAACCTGATTTGATTGGGGGGCGAAACAAGTATCGAATTTACGCTGTTAGTTGAGTTACCTCGGCGAGAGTGTAAGTCCGTTAGAGATCATTCCTTGCTAGATAACAAGGCTTAAATCCCGTCTGAGAGTGGTCCATCGTGGTTAATGCCTTTTACAGGCCACTAGGTTATATATATATATATATATATATATATATATATATGCCTCGGCTGGAAGGAAGCTACGAGAATAACACCACCCTGTATAATCAATCTCCTGTCACACATAAACTGATATAAATTGTATTCTAATTGACGATAGAGCGAATACAAAACATTCCGTATTCAGTATAACTGTTTTCAGTATATGTGTATATATTATAATTACTATAAGCTACCGCGTTCCTGTTAATTAACTTCCGTGAAACGTAATTAGGTGATTATATGTTTAATTTATCTTTAAAGTTACATTCTAAGCACTCGTTTCTAAACTCTCAAATCCAGAATAAGTCATATCATCGAACCTTATGACCTCAGTTAACAAAAATATTTTAGTAGATAAAATACTGCATGGTAATGGGCTAGACTATTGCATACGTATGTCAACCTAACCCATCAACCAACGATAACACGAATTTCATATCAATGAATCAATCACATTTCAATTATCTGATAAGTGTTACATAACACTTATCGTTTTCGCGTTATTTATAAAGCGTAGGTAACTATATGTTTAATAACTAGCTAATTACAAACTGAAACTACCTGAAAGAGAAGATTATTTTTAAGACAAGATTAATTTTTTACACAGTTTTTATTATTAAACTATAGTCAAGTAGTATATTTCGTGCATAGTTTCTTCGCTTCGATGATACTGGCTAAGGATGTATTCGAGCTTCTTGCTTGAGAAAATTTCGTCGTAATAAGCACTCATTTATCGCATTAGCCAGTACTTTTGGCAAGTCGCT